>CP139509.1:79389069-79530280 GCA_021014915.2 Artemisia tridentata subsp. tridentata
TCCCCCTTCACATGTGCTCATGCATTTTAAACAAAAATTGCACATGTTGGGTAGAGTTCGCACATTTTGAATTGATTGACTTTCAATGAACATGACCTTCGCGAGACATGCTTACATCACTAGTTAGACTAGTTTGAAATTATTACCCATCCCGGTCATATTCAATGATCATCTCTCGAATTTGTACATTCTACTCAGACAAGTCCTTTGCGAGACACGCTTACATCACTGGAAAACCAGCTTGAAATTATTACCCGTCCCGGACAAGTCTTTTCGATTACGGAAATTTAAATTTCGTCAATTCGAGGGTTCATGCTGAGTCTGTCTGGTGAGCATACTTTGAGATTCCACGAACTTTGATCACATTTTAATCACGTCCTCTCCCGCTCAAAAATAGCATTGATATTTTTGATATCAACTGATTAAAATGAAAGTGTTTTGGAGAGAGACGGATGTTAGCATGAAAATGGAACATTTTGCATTTTAAATATTATACTCCCCCTTAAATAAAGCATATTCTTTAAACATTTGAGTTTAAAAATCATTTAAGGGTATAGAGGGAGTTTGCACTTTTGAAGAATCTTGAGCACAGAATTTGGAGAAAGATTTTGAAAAATATTTTTGAAAAATCTTGATCATGTGCTCAAGGATTCTTTGATTTTGTTTGCCATTAACAATGCGAGTCCTGATCAGAATAATCAGAAGTCATCATTGTAGCGCGGGTTTCGTACTGAAATGCACGAAAGCCGTGAAGAAGAAAGTTTTGAGAATGACATGTTTTAGAAAATGTTTAAATGAACTCTCGCTCAAGCATCTGTACATGCCCGTATCATTGTTGAATGACCTTTCTAGGTACGTACAGAATATTGATTTATACAAGAGACATGTCGTGAGAAGAATATTTTTGATTTTTGTATTTTATATTTTTTATGTCTTTTTGGAATTTTATATTTTTATATTTTGTTTTTGATGGTTTTTCAAATTTTGTATTTTGTTTTTCAAAAATATTTACATGCGAAGCTCCATGAGATAATTCAAGAAGATTCGAGAAGACTTTCTAACTCTTCGGGAGTTAGGCTTCGCATTCCAATTCGACGAACTAAGTATTCAAACCGCTCTTTTGGGAGGGCTTTAGTAAATAGATCGGCGAGTTGGTATTCAGTCCCCACGAAAAATAATTCAACAGTACCCTCTTCGACGTGTTCCTTGATAAAGTGGTAGCGGAATCTAATATGCTTGGTCTTGGAGTGCTGAACTGGATTGCATGAGATGGCTATAGCACTTTTCGAGTCACAATACATAGGTATGTGGTCGAAAGAGTAGCTATAATCTGGGAGTTGTGTCCTCATCCATAGAACTTGGGCACAACACGCAGATAGAGACACATACTTGGCTTCTGCGGTTGAAAGCGCCGTGCAGTCTTGTTTCCTTGATGACCAGCCTACTAGCTTTTCTCCTAGAAATTGTGCTCCTCCGGATGTACTTTTTGCAGTGACTTGGCAACCAGCATGATCGGCATCTGCAAAGGCTGTTAGTTTGAACTCCGAATCCTTCGGATACCAAATTCCCATGTTAATGGTTCATCGAAGGTACCGGAAGATCCGTTTAACCTCTTTGAGGTGAAGGTTGGTAGGCCTTGCCTGAAACCGTGCTAATAAACATACAGCAAAATGTATATCGGGTCGGCTAGCAGTTAAGTACATGAGAGACCCAATCATGCTCTGATATTTCTTCGGATCAATGGGTTTCCCATATAAGTCAGCACCAATTTTGGGTGAAGTGACCATTGGAGTAACAACAGAGTCACAATTTTCCATTCCATGTTTCTTTAAAATCTCAATTGTATATTTCGCTTGATTAATGAAAATACCATGATGGGATTGATGGATTTGAAGTCCAAGGAAGAATTTTAATTCGCCCATCATAGACATTTCAAATTTACTTTTCATGAGATTTGCAAAAATTTTTGAAAGTTTCGGATTAGTGGACCCAAAGATTATGTCGTCCACGTAAATCTGAACAATCAAAATATCATCTTTAAACTTTTTGGTAAACAAGGTCGGGTCAATTGTTCCTTTGGTGAAATGATTCAAAAGCAAGAAAGATGATAATTCATCGTACCACGCCCTTGGGGCTTGTTTCAACCCATAGATAGCCTTCTTGAGCTTGTAGATGTATTCCGGATGATCTTTGTCAACGAATCCATCTGGCTGACTCACGTACACCTCTTCCCTCAGAGTTCCATTCAAGAAAGCCGTCTTGATATCCATCTGATAGACCGTGATGTTCTTGTGAGCCGCGTAAACTAAGAAAATCCTGACCGCTTCAAGTCTGGCTACTGGCGCGAATGACTCTTCAAAATCAATTCCCTCTTCCTGTCTAAATCCCTTGGCCACGAGACGAGCTTTGTTGCGAATTACAGTTATCTCTTCATCCTTTTTGTTTTTCCATATCCACTTAAGATCAATGACAAGTTTGTCGAGAGGTCTTGGCACTAAATCCCAAGTGTCATGAAGTCGATATTGGAGAAGTTCTTCCTACATTGCTTCAATCCATGCATCGTCTGACATTGCTTCCCGAATGTTCTTTGGCTCTTTTAAACTGACTGAGCAGGCGAAGATGCACATATCACAATCGGTGGCAAGTTGTCTTCTCGTCTATACTGGCCTTGAAGGTTCACCAATGACACATTCTATTGGATGGTCTTTAGTCCACTTTAACGTTGAAGGGTACCTTGGATCTAACGAATGCGTGTTTGTTGATTCATGTAACTGAGAAGAAGATTCAGCAGATTCCGTTGCAAATGGGTTTTCAAATGGTTCTTCTTCTTCTAACACAACATCGTTTTGGTATGGTTCTTCTTGATTTGTTGTTGTTTGGGTTTGCTCATCAATTCTTGGTAAAATAATCTCAATTACTGGAGTGGCAGGAGTAGATGTAGATGATGTTGACGTGGAAGGAGTTGATGCTACAACTTCGATTGTAGTAGATGCATCTTGTGGTGGTGGTGGTGGTTGTTGTTGAGCGGGTGCAGCGGAATGTTGTTGTGATGCATTTGTCGAAGCTCCACCATAGTACTCATCATACATAAACTCAAAGAAATTATCCAGTTCTTGATTTGTCAGTTTATCAGTTGTAGTTTACTGAGCTCCTTTGGGTATGAGTCCTGAACTGATGTGTCCAGAAGTTTGACTTTGTGGTGCGGGTCCTAATCCGATACGATTAGAAGCCATTGGGTTAAGCGCGGGTTCTAGAGCGAGTCTCTCAGAAGCCATTTGTGAAATCTCATCAAATTTCACATTCATCGTCTCCATTACTCTTTTCGTTCTTCTATTATACACCCTAAATGCCCTCGAGTTATCAGAATAACCAATGAAGATACCAATATCACCCTTAGCCTTCAGCTTCCCCAGATCCTCTCTGTCATTTGTAGGATAGCACAAAGCGCCAAATACATGAAGATAAGAGATATCGGGTTTTCTGTTGTTCACTAGTTCGTATGGGGTTTTATTGAATCTTGGATGGATTAGGGATCGGTTTTGAGTAAAACAGGCAGTGGAAACAGCATCAGCCCATAAAAACAACGATGCACTGGAATAAATCAGCATAGTGCGAGCAGCTTCCACAAGCGTTCTGTTTCTTCTTTCAACTACCCCATTCTGCTGTGGAGTTCTAACTGCTGATGTCTGGTGAGTAATTCCAGTTTCTTCAAAATATGTTCGTAACTCCTGATTAGTAAATTCTGTGCCATTGTCAGTTCTTACAATCCTAACTGGAGCTTGAAGTAAGACTTGAATCCGCTTCAGAAAGGTGATGATGATTCCTGGTGCTTCGTCTTTTGATCTCAAAAACCTTACCCATGTATATCTTGAGTAATCATCGACAATCACAAGAATATACTTCTTCCCATTGATACTCTCAACTCTCATTAGGCCACATAAGTCCATGTGCAATAGATGTAACTTATCAACCGAACTGGGAACGGTTTTAGGTTTATAAGTTGCCTTTTTGCTTTTGCCTTGCTCACAGGATGGACATAAGTGTTCTTTGGTGTATTTGAATTTAGGGAGACCAGTGACGATGTTGTCTTTGGCAAGCTTTGTTATCGTGTCGAAGTTGAGATGGGAAAGGCGTCTGTGCCACAACCAGGACTTTGTTTCGTCAGCCCTTGTCATAAGACAAATTGGTGATGAAGAGGCCATTTGGTTAATGTCGATAGCATAGAGATTGGTTCCACGATTTCCGGTTAAGAGATCATCACCAACCAAGTTCCTAACGAAACATGTATTCCTTCTGAAAGCAACCTCTAAATCTGCATCACAAAACTGCCCGACTGAGAACAGATTGTGTCCCAATCCTTCGACATAGTAAACTCGAGTGATTAAAAAAATCCCAAACTGTAGATCTCCATAACCCAGAATAGCTGCTACATGATCATTTCCAAACCGAACTGTTCCCATGAACTTCCATACAAAGTTGATCAGCAGCTTCAGATTCCCGGTCATGTGCTTGGAGCAACCCGAGTCGACGATCCAAAGACATATTTCGATAACCTGCCAATAACAGATGATTGTGCATTTGGAAACCGTTTATCATTTGGTTCCATGGGGTTAGGGATAACAGGCGAAATACAATCATAGACAATTTTTACTGGTTCTTCCTTAGCCATTTTTATTCTACCATTTTCAAGACTGAATTCTCTACCCGTTGGAATCCATATGCACATCTTAAGATAGTTCCTAGGCAGCAGACTACTAGTGGTTTTCCTAGACTTTGCAATAAGTCTTTGAATGTATCTAGTCTTAGCAGTAGTTCCTGAAGGAACATCTTTCTTAGCAGGCTTATCATTTTCATTCACAACATTAGAAACAATATCATCACACACATTTTTAGACAAAGATTTCTTGTTCATTAAACAAACTGGTTCATTACATGCACTAGAAATATTGTCTTTAATATTACATTCAGATGACAAATGTTTCTTCTTGGAAAGCGATAAAATCCTAGGGTGTTCTTCTACTTCTTTCGTTTTATTCTTGGTTTCACTCTTAGAAGCAGGCGCGACTCTATTCCTTGTATTGCTCCTAGGCTTTGGTCTGCTGCTCTTAGAGGTACTTTCTACTCCTGTAGAAGGTAAGGCACACTCATTAGGATTTATCTTGTTGTCCTTTGAATCAGTATTAGCTTTCCTAGTCTCTTTTGGATTTTCCTTAACACTTTTGTCTATCGCCCTATATGTTTTAGATGTAGAGGTAGATGCAATAGTGGTACTAATCCTATAAAGTCCAGGTGCTATCACATTTGGTGTTTCGACAACTACTTTCTCGTTTCCTTTTTCTTTGGGCAAGGGTGAAGGAGCACATTGTGAAATTGACATTTTTGGTTTTGCATTAATTTCTTGACCCTTCCCTTTTTGACATTCAAGCTGAGACTTCAAAAGATCAATTTGTTTTTGCATTTCTTTGTAAGAACGTTCATACGACAGTTTGTCATACTTGCATTCTTCTTTTTTTCGATCCAGTTGTTTAAAATATGTAACATTTTCTTTTTCAAGCTTTGCAAATGCATTTTCATATTTTGAAACAATTTCGGAAGTCTCGGCTCGAATTCTTTCATCATCTTCAACAGAATACATTTGATAAATAATGGACATAATATCAGTCGATAGAGCTTCCTCAGAGAGTGCGTCATTTTGTTTTTCCAAAACTTTGATTTTTTCAATGTTTTCATTTGCTTCCAGTACCAAGGATGTGTGGTCCTTGACAAATTCAGTTACTTCTTTAACAATTGCATTCTCAACATGGATTACTCTTGCATGTATTGCAGTTACAATGGGAGTAATTTCTGTTTCGAACATCGTTTGCTGTTCAGTTTGAAAACTTGAAAACCAATCGTTAACTTTAGCCTTTGATTTGGTTGCCACAACAGTTTGAAGCATTTCAACTCTTCTTTTAAGATCAGCCAAAAGTATTCTAGCTTCAGTTGTGTTGCAAGTGTTGTTAGAGTACCATTTTTCGATGTTAGAAAGATGTTTTGAAACAATTTTGAACTTTGAGACAGCCACTGGTTTTTTGAAAAACATTGGTGACTCTTTTTTAACAAGATGAACTCCAGAAAGTTTGTTAAGTTCGTTGTAATCAATTGGTTTTATTTCTGGGTTCTTTTGTCGCATTTTGTCTCTACTCTCTTTCGTAAGCTCAATCGTTTCATGCGAATCATAACAAGCAGGTGGATCATGTACATCATTTATAAGATTACCATTGTATAGCACATTCTGTTCATTCTGAGCTTTCTTGAGATAACAAGGGTTTTCACATCCGAGAGCCATTTTCTTTCTTGTATGTAAAATCGGGTTTGGATCGTTAATTATCATGTTAATCATTTGTGTAGAATGACCCATTTTTACAAGCAATTCTTCCAACTTTTTAATAATTTCCTGTTTGTCAAGTACTTCATCAAGAAGTTCATCTTCTCGTTTTGAAAACTTTTTATGCAACTCTTTCTTTTCTTTTTCAAGATCAAAACAAGTTGATTTTTGTTTAGAAAGTTGGTTGGTTAGTTCAGAAATTTCTGCTTTTAAGGATTTAATTTGCATGTTCAATTTAACATCAAGAGTGTCGTATTTGATTTGCAAATGTTTCTCCCTTAAAACAGAATCACTGTAACCAGTTTCAAGTTCTGACAGTCGATTGTGGTGAAATTCAAAAGCTTTTTCGTTCACCTTGTATCTCTCAAGCTCAGTGGTCAATTTTTCATTAGCGGCCTTAACATCGCTATTGATCTTTTTGACCTTTTCAATTTCAATACTACAATTTTGCAATAATGATTCAAATAACACACGTGTTTCCTCTTCAGTCTCAGTATGCTGTGACTCGAAGTCACCATTAGGATTCATATCTGGAGTAGCCAAATTAGTATTACAACAACTTTGGGAGTCCATATATGTATCATAAGTGAGAGTAGGAGTCGCAGGATGCTGTTCTTGTTGAGGTGACATATCAAACATTTCATTATTGTGACATGTAGCATATGTAGGTACCTCAGATATCACATTAGCATCATAAGCAGGAGGTGCTTCAGAATCCGTATCATATTTAACCTCCTGAAGATTTGCCATGAAAATGCAGTTGGCATCGATATCCTCCAAATCCTCTGTGTCATCCATCAGTGCCATGAAATCATGTTCCTCAGCACTCAACTGAAACCATGCCTTGTCCTTCTGAGCTAAGAGCAAAGATTTCTGAAGGTACTTGGGATCTTTCTTTTTTGGCTTGGGGGGACAGTTTCTTGCCATATGACCAGTACCCTGACAGTTAAAACATTTCAACACATTTCCTTGATTCATATTCCCAACATTCCCAGCAACTGGAGCAGCAATATTCCCAAACTGATTCCCCATATTCTGACCCCTTCGATTTCCAGCAACTTGACCCAACTGATTCTGATTACCCATATACTGACCCATCTGATTGCCTGCATACTGCCCTTGATTTCCCATCTGAGGAGCATATCCCTGTTGATTCCCATAACCTCCAACCATTTGACCTTGTTGACCCATGTTAAAACCCGGTTGAGCAAACTGCCTGTTGCGAGTGTTTGATGAGATCCTTTGATTGTTGTTGGTAGGTGTGGAATAACGTCCTTGGACAATTCTTGATAGAAGGGTGAATGCTTGAGACAAAGCAGTCATGTCATCATTAGGATGGTATTGTTGTTGTGGAATGACTTGTTGTTCATGAGGATAGAATTGTTGTTGTGGGAAGATAGCAGTTTGTGGAGTGTATTCATGTGGCATGTAGTTCTGAGTGGGAGTTGATGATGATGGTGTGTTCATTGTTGAAGGTGATGGTGACTGAGCAATCAATGCTAAAGGATCATGTTTTTTGGCAAACATTTCTTTCCTAACTTCATCTGCCTCTTTCTGGTTTTGTTTCAAGAAATCATAGAGTTGATCATAATTCACTTCATGAAGGTTCTTTTTCTGATTAACAATCGTAACATATCGTCCCCATTCCTCTGGAAGGTTGTTTAGGAATTTGATGTTCTGGACAATCTGTTTTGGTGTTAAGTTAGTCCTGATGAGCTCATTCGTGAGAGTGCAAAACCTTGTGTAGTAGATTTCAATTGGTTCAGCTGGAGTGGATGAAAACTTCTCCCATTCAGTTAGAAGCTTGTTTTCAATGTCTTGTTGACCAATTTCAGTTCCATGACATAGCCTCCTAACTCGTTCCCACATGTCGTAAGCAGTTTCACAGCTGTCAACAGCACAAAAGATCTCTTGTGGTAAACCAAGTTGAATTAGGTACATGGCTAAGTCATCTGCTTCAATCTGTTTCCAATCCTCTTCTGTGTACTCTTCTTCTTTCTGAGTACGAAAGGATGGTGGAAGGGGAGGATTTTGATTCGGATCACCAGCTTCCTGAATCTGACGAGGTTTGAATGGACCATTCTTGACGGAGTTGATCAGGAGTTTGCCTTGTCCATTAGGTTTTGTTTTCAAGTAACGAAGCATACGGCTTGTCCATGGAAGATAACTACCTTTCTCTAGCTTGGGAGGACGGTTTTCAGCACCGGCTGCATGTATGTCTTGTTGAGTAGTCATTGTTACTGTTGTTGTATGATAAGGTTGATTGATTCAGGATCGTTTGCAAAGAAATAGGTGTTGTGATTGTTGAAGGTAAAACTTTCATGATGTTGTTGATGATCTTTGAGTTTACAATTTAGATAAACAAAACAAATTAAATAAAGTTACTAAATTTGACTAGACTTTAATTTAGACAAAAACAAAAGATTACAATTTTGATAAAAGATATGTAAATTATAATTTAGATAAAATTTGAATTTCTATAGAAATTTCAATTTGACCAAAATTTATGCAAATTATGGTAAAATTTCAATTTAGATAGAAATATCTAATTTATATAAATTGATAATTTATATAAAATGATCTAACACTCTTATACAAGAGAGTAGATATTCGATTGTCAAAGTATTTTCTACACTTATACAGGCGCAAAAATACCGAGTTCACTTTTGTTGTTGAAGAAATCACGATCGAAGCAAATTTATAAAAGTTATTTAAGTTGAACAATGTTTATGTAAAGTGCAAGGGTTAATTCTGCCAAATCCGGAAGTTCACAAAAGCTGTAGCAAATGCGAGGGGCTGAATCTGCCAAAGTCTGAAAGTTCAGTTATGTCCGATATCTGATTTGCGATAACCCAGTGTTGTCCGATGTCTGATTGGCGATAATGCTTTGTTGACTGATATCTGGTTTGCGATAGTTTGCCTGAGAAGTGATTTGCGATAATCTTGTGTGTGAATTGCGATAAAAACTCAGTAGCAATTGCGATAAGTGCAGCTCGTTGATTTGCGATAAATTGGCCAAGTTCCAATTGCGATAAAACCCTTACTTTTCGCGATTCGATTTGCGATAAAACCCTAAGTTATCGCAAATGGGACACTTATCTACTTTCTTATACAAGAAGGTAGATTTTTCACGTGAAGATTTGAAGCCCTTTTTATCAGTTTCTTATACAAGAAATGATAAAACCAATCCGAAGCAGTGTAGAGTCGAACCTTGGACCTTTGAAGAAGCACTTTTTCACGCGCAATACTTGACAAACCACGATAAATCAACAACTATATCCTTTATACCTCTCGAAAAACCAACAAAGCTTCAAACTTTTTATCCAAAATGCACAAAAACAATAAAAAGTTTCAATCTTTTTGCTAAAAACTCACAATAAAATGTGTTAACAACAAAAAGTCGCAACCTTTTTTGTTAAAATACCCACGTAAATCTCAAAACAAACACAACTAGGACCTAAATCAATCTAAGGCGAATGATACCACTTGATAACCTATACTAATCGAACCTTAAACAACAAACTAAACTATATTTAACGACTACTCTAACAACTATAACGTGACACTCTTAGATAAATAAAGATAGTAAAGATGAAGAAAGATGATGCGTGTGGAATACAATATCAGCCGAATGTTTCATAAGCCATAAGAGAACAATTACAAAAGTATAAGACACACACACACTCACACCTTTACAAGACTAAGAGGCACACAAAATATGGTGGAGAGTGTGTGTATTTATAGGAGGTGGAGTGGCCTTTGTTGCCCTAAAAGGCCTTGGGTGGGCTTGGTGTTGGACTTGGGCTTTTGATGATTAACATGATCTTTTACTTAACTAAGTCCAACACAAGCCCTTACATAATAATAATACATCACACGACACACTTAAATAGTCTTCAACAAACGACCATCACTTCTATAAAATCTAAATGCTAACAATGATGATGATAATAATAATAATAATAATAATAATAAAATAATAATAATAATAATAATAATAATAATAATAATAATAATAATAATAATAATAATAATAATAATAATAATAATAATAATAATAATAATAAGAGGAAGATTTGTGATGGTCACTATACTGCAGCGGTCAGAGTTCTTTCATCTTCTGGTATTGCACCGTATGATGTTTCTACTCTTGAAGACTTAAAAGCTAAGCACCCTTTCCAGTCGGCTCCTCTCTTACCTGATATTCCTATCGATCATCATTACCTTACCGCATCTCCTGCTACGGTTCTTGAAATGATCAAGAGTTTCCCTCGTCGTTCTTCATGTGGTCGGGATGGGTTGCGTGAAACCCGAAAAATATAAAACACGTAAAAAGACCAAATTACCCCTACAATCTGAAACTTTTACATAGAGAGTCCGTAACGCACAAAAAAAAAAAAAAATTTCGAATCTCGTCAAAGACTTAAAGAAACCAAAACACTTTAATTTAGTTTGGCACGTTAAAAATAAAATCGTTTGGACCCCTTAATACATGATTTAGCCAAATATTAATATTTGTACACATATAATAAAAGTTGAATTTACCATATCTCCAAGATTTGGAAACTCTAACAACTAAATCAGCTACACCCATGTGACTACCGAAATTTTGGCTCACACGTTTTAATATAATGAAAAGAAAAAGAGCACATATATCTCTCCAATCAAAACTGACGTACGCGCAAAATATGGGATCAATTATTCATAAGCAGCTACACCCTATTATTGTGGGCCTGAATTTCTCAACACATGTTTCTATAACTATAAATACTTCTCGCAGTAGCCCACGAACCAACCTACTAACCCTAAAGAAAAACTTCTGTCGCCTGTTTCAACCTCGTCCGGCCACCCCAACTCACAAACCAACCACCTCTGTGATCCTGAGAACCTAGAGAAGCCATTGAAGGACACTAGAACACGTGTAGAGGCCGTGTGAAGACCGCGAGGTGCGTGTGCTCGTTTTAACCCATCCGTTCGAACCTACTGATTCTCCTCGACAACTCGTGAGTTTGATTTTTCTTCGTGTCTTCCTGATCATAATAATGTTATATAATGCGTTTTAGAGTAAACATGCATGTTAAAAACTTATAAATATCGAATATATATGTTAAACATCGAACCGGACCTTCACGCTATAACGTGTACTGACTGCTGCTATAAACTTTCTGATATTCGCTAGTGTTACTTAAAAATAACTTGTGAACGTGTTAAAACGGGTTAAACAATGTCCTGGTTCATGTGAGTTCTTGTTAGAGTGTAGCGAGTGTTTGAAGGAGGTTGTGATCGGTGTGTAAAGTTTGAGATCGATTTAGGGTTTTAAACTGGTGTCATGGACGTTTTAAGATGTGTTAATGATGATTGTCGGGACTTGGTAATGATTTGGGAGTGAATTCGATGGGTGGTCGAATAAAAGATAAACCGAGGGTTTGGGTTAAACTTTAGATCGATTGGAGTATGTTAAGACTACAAGGACTGTTTTGAAACTTTTTGAAATCTATTTTGGTTCGTATAAACTTATAATGGAAGGGTTTAATATATACGTTGGAGGGTCGAACATATAATTATCTAAGTTAAAGGGTTAAATTGTAATATGTTAAACTTGAAGGGTCTGAATCGTACGTTACTAAAAGAGGTGAACTTAATATGAATCTGAAACATTAAGGGGCTTAAAATACGAAATCTGAATATCTGAGGACTAAAGTGTAAAAATGGAAAACTTTCTGAATAAGAAAACCTGCCGAAAATAGAAACTTACTAAAAATGGAAGGGTTTGTAATTCTGGTTTATCCCCTCTAGGTGTGAAAGAAGAGAAGTCCTGATTCTTGCATTCTTATTCTGTTGGTCGTGCTTTGCTTTGCTTTGGAAAATAAGGTACAGATATTCTGACCTTCTCTGTAAGGTTTCCTATGATTCTTTTCCGATCTGTTAAATATCTGATTGATACTCAGTTACGATCTTTTGCTATGACACCTTTGCTTCGACCTTGATCTCTGATTTTGGACCTATGATATGAAGACCTTTTTGATATGAGATGGAAATGTTTTAAGTAAAGTATTTTGAAAGGGTTTTTCAAGCATGATATATTGGATTTAAGAAAACAATTTTTGAAGTTCGTTTTATGAAAACTATTTGAAAGACCATTTATGAAAACTATTTTGAAGCATTGTTTTAAATGAACCTTAAGAGAAAACCTTTTTGAAAAGTACTTTTGATATTAAACCTTTTGAAAATTTGACCATCTGATACTTTGACCCTTTTGCTATGAACCTTTTGATATGAACTTTTCATATGACTTTGAGATTCACTTTTGACATGACCTTGAGATATGCTTTGATATGACGTTGAGATACATTTCTGATATATGACTTTGAGATGACCTTGAGATATGACTCTTAGTTTGATACCCGAGCCACCTTTTTGTTTCCTAGCCAGGAAGGTAACCTGGCCATGTCTGTGATGCACCACTGGCATGACTCCTGTGTGGGGGAGTGATTTCTCACGCCGTCCCCTTTTATATTATGATATGGCCATGATGACTTTGAGATTATGATTTTGAGATTGACTTTGAGTGGGGGCGTATGGATTGCAATCCTAGGCATGTATGTTTAGTGGATTTAACTATGACTTTGAGTATGACTTTGAGGTGACTGGTGCTTGTGTGCATTACACGCCTTTCACATTTCTGGGAGCTAGCTACTCCACCCCATTTGATACATGAGGCCACCCCTCATATTATCTGGTTGCCTGAGAGGTATCCCCTCTGATTGTGAGACTATGATGTTGAGATGTGACTTTGAGATTATGACTTTGAGTTTCTGGGCTCGTGGTGGATTACTGTCCTAAACCTTTACTCTTTATTTCCTTTTCCTATATTTCATTCATTATGATGTGCCTGTTCATTTCCATTTGCTTTTGTTTCCGTTTATTATATATATCTGTTCACTGGGCTTTTTAAGCTCAGCCGCACGTTTTCTTTCCGTGTGCGGCAGGTTTTAGTTGGAAGCTGGGTATGAGTGAAGAGACCTTTGGACTTAGAAGACCTTGATAGTTTTCGGAAGTAGAAGCTTTTAGAAGGATTTGCGTTGACAGACATAGTATTTAATTTTGTTTCTTATTTGTAACCTTGTAGTTTCAGTATATCATTTGTAACCATTGAATTTCTATTGTATTATTTAAGTCGTATGTTATGCTTGCCTTTGATATGTCACCATTTGCGTGACACTTCTACCCTTGCCGGGTTGGGGTGTTACAATTATGGTATCAGAGACCGGTTTGCGACTTGTAGTACATCTACCCTTGGCCTGTGTAAGTTAGGACCACTAAGTTTCCCTGTAGGCGCTCGTAGGACAACTTTTGAGATTTTGCTTTAGGATCTCCCTATAGGAACTTAAATATGACCAGTGAGGAATGGGTAGTCTAGGACATCCATGTGAGTAGTATTTGCTTCCGCATCACTCTGAATCTTGCCTTTGCCTTTAGTCATGCCTTATAAGAACGTTTGTCCCTGAAGACGAGGAAGTCTTATCTTCCGTCATTTGAAGAATGAACTTTGTATGTTCCCTTTGGAAGGATTTGATGTTGATACTTGTCTTGTACGGAATTGTTATCTGAGCATGCTGATGCTAACATTCCCTACATCTCGCCTCTGACAGTTAAACAATGATCGTATTTACTATCGATGCACACCCTACCATTCCTATGCTATAAGCTAAACAGAATTCCGATCCTTTGAATTGTTCACTCTCCTATCCTACACTTTGATGAACCATGTACTAAATTTGAGATGTAAACTATCCGTATGATTTGACAACCACATTTGTTCTAAGAATCCGTTTACCTTGGACTTTGAGGTCTTTTGATTTTGGATGGGTGGCTTTCGTGAAGCTACCGTAGACTACAATATTTGAAATGTGACCTTTAACAATCTGCTTCACCATATTTTGATATGATATTCCCAATCATTTGAATCTGTTAAAATTATTGTTGCTATGAAGCACATACTCCGATCTCTTTGATTTCCAACTTTTCTCCTAACGCCTATTAGTATCCACTCTTGGAAGCTCCGGCATTTGAAAGTTGTTGTACGAATTTCTGGTGTTCTGATGAACCTTTTTAGATCCGTTTGGGAAGTAAAGTTTGCATTGAACTAATCTGAATTTGGCGAAACCACGATACTGAAGAAGTTAAGAGATTGTAGGAATTGATGGAATATGAGTTTGTTCGCTTCAGTGAATCTCTTGAATGCTCCTGTTGGTTTATGAAGAAGAAGGAGAGAAGTGTGCAGCGGCACACCGACCATCGTGAATGTAACCGTAATCATTATTCCATTTTCGCGTATCAATACTTTGATTCGTTCTACCTTTGAAACTCCGTAGCAGACGACCTCACTTGAGCCCGAAAGACTGAAGAAGCAACCCCCAGAACATCTGAGGAAGAAGTTGATTAGTTGAGATTAAGTTCCGTGAAACATTACAATTTGATTTGCGAAGATAAAGATTTGTGATATGAAGTTTTCCCTAAGAAGATTTTCTGAAGTTGCCTTGGTACCCGTGTGACCACTATGAGTTTTGAATGATGTCAATTGTATTGGCTAGAAGATTCATGTTTTCGCAAGTATTCAGACAATTGTCATAGTATGACAGCATGTTTGTGCTCAGAGACGAACGAGGAACACGTTGACCATTTTAGTATGAAGTGAACCGACCCTTTGTTCTAGAAGAATAGATTTACTTGGCGATCAGAGATTGTAGCAGACAACACCAGGTATCCGACGACTAAAGAGCTTCCACGAAAAGGACCAAGACTGAAGACCGTTGTCAGAGTTAGAACCTTGTAGAAGATGTGCAGAAGAGGTTCGTGACAGGCGTTACCAAGAGAGAAGCATGTGAGGAGAAGACAGACTGAGATGAGATTCGATTATACCTCAAAGCAGCACGTGGAGATTTCAGTTGGGCATCAAGACGACCAGACTGTAGAAGATGAGCTTTCAGCACATAAACCAGGAAGTCCACAGCAGTTGAGTTGGTGAATTTTGAATCATGCTAGAAGACCTGTAGGAGACACGCAGCCTTGTTTCTCTAGTCATTTAGTTGTACTAAGATGAATTGAGAACTGAAGCAGACTCGCAAATGGAGGAATGCACGGTGATCACGTCGGAGATTCACGCTACCACACCGAAGTGTCCAGAAGAAGTGTCGAAGACTTGAGGAACCAGACTCAAGTTTATGATTTTCTTTTCACCCTATGATCGTATGATTAGACAAGAGAGCGACTACTTGGAATTTGAAAAGATTCGAGATCATGAAATTGAATGGATGGAATTTTGAAGTAAACGTTTGGATTTGGAAGATTTGATTGTTGTAAAGGGTGAAGATATTGAAGACGTAATTCAAATTCTCTTAGACCACTTAAGTTTCCGTTACCTTTCGATAGGATCTTTTGAATGAGCTCTACCCTATTAGAAATTCCGTTCTGTGTTCGTTATGCATTTGTTTGGATAATGGTTTCGTTATGAGAAGGATGATGAATTGTGGAAGACCTAACGTTTCGACGACGAGTTTCATTTTGAGTTGTACCCATTCCGTTACGCTATTTGTGCGTTCAAATTCCTCCGATTTGGAATCCGTAGTGATGTTTGTTTTGGACCAACCTTAGGAGGTAGAAAGACTGATAGGTGGATAAGATAAGTAGTTCTGTTCACAACTTGAGATAAAGTATGATCATCATGATGGTATACTCATATGAGGCCGGTATTATGACGGTTCGCGAACGTGATAATACCCACGTCATATGACGTACCCTTATTGTGATCATAGGATATTTCGAGGAGTGCCTGTGAAACCTTAGAAATTCCGACGTTTGGTGGGGATCATCTGTGTTAGTAAGATGATAGGTTCAATCTACCGATGCGTTTAATCTACCGTCACCGATGTGCGTACACTCTGTCTCTATCCTTAGATATCTGAATAAATGGGAATTCTCCGTCTACGTTCTGTTGACCTCAGTTATCAATCAATAAACCTTTGAAGAACCCTCTGCTGTGATACGACTAATTAGATCCGAAATTTCGTTTGTACTTCTGCATGAGCTTTCCTGAAGACTCTTCTACCCTTTGATCAGTAATAACGTCAGTTATTCCTTCTGAAAATATTTGAACTTACTTTATTAATTCGAGTCATGAGAGGTATTTGATTCGAAGACCTTTTCTGAATGAACCTTCTCGTCATGAAAACAATTGTGACGATCTATTGCAGTTTGTTACGACTTCGTTTAGCTTACTTCAATTTTCGAGGACGAAAATTTTCTTTTAGAGGGGAAGAGTTGTGAAACCCGAAAAATATAAAACACGTAAAAAGACCAAATTACCCCTACAATCTGAAACTTTTACATAGAGAGTCCGTAACGCACCAAAAAAAAAAAATTTCGAATCTCGTCAAAGACTTAAAGAAACCAAAACACTTTAATTTAGTTTGGCACGTTAAAAATAAAATCGTTTGGACCCCTTAATACATGATTTAGCCAAATATTAATATTTGTACACATATAATAAAAGTTGAATTTACCATATCTCCAAGATTTGGAAACTCTAACAACTAAATCAGCTACACCCATGTGACTACCGAAATTTTGGCTCACACGTTTTAATATAATGAAAAGAAAAAGAGCACATATATCTCTCCAATCAAAACTGACGTACGCGCAAAATATGGGATCAATTATTCATAAGCAGCTACACCCTATTATTGTGGGCCTGAATTTCTCAACACATGTTTCTATAACTATAAATACTTCTCGCAGTAGCCCACGAACCAACCTACTAACCCTAAAGAAAAACTTCTGTCGCCTGTTTCAACCTCGTCCGGCCACCCCAACTCACAAACCAACCACCTCTGTGATCCTGAGAACCTAGAGAAGCCATTGAAGGACACTAGAACACGTGTAGAGGCCGTGTGAAGACCGCGAGGTGCGTGTGCTCGTTTTAACCCATCCGTTCGAACCTACTGATTCTCCTCGACAACTCGTGAGTTTGATTTTTCTTCGTGTCTTCCTGATCATAATAATGTTATATAATGCGTTTTAGAGTAAACATGCATGTTAAAAACTTATAAATATCGAATATATATGTTAAACATCGAACCGGACCTTCACGCTATAACGTGTACTGACTGCTGCTATAAACTTTCTGATATTCGCTAGTGTTACTTAAAAATAACTTGTGAACGTGTTAAAACGGGTTAAACAATGTCCTGGTTCATGTGAGTTCTTGTTAGAGTGTAGCGAGTGTTTGAAGGAGGTTGTGATCGGTGTGTAAAGTTTGAGATCGATTTAGGGTTTTAAACTGGTGTCATGGACGTTTTAAGATGTGTTAATGATGATTGTCGGGACTTGGTAATGATTTGGGAGTGAATTCGATGGGTGGTCGAATAAAAGATAAACCGAGGGTTTGGGTTAAACTTTAGATCGATTGGAGTATGTTAAGACTACAAGGACTGTTTTGAAACTTTTTGAAATCTATTTTGGTTCGTATAAACTTATAATGGAAGGGTTTAATATATACGTTGGAGGGTCGAACATATAATTATCTAAGTTAAAGGGTTAAATTGTAATATGTTAAACTTGAAGGGTCTGAATCGTACGTTACTAAAAGAGGTGAACTTAATATGAATCTGAAACATTAAGGGGCTTAAAATACGAAATCTGAATATCTGAGGACTAAAGTGTAAAAATGGAAAACTTTCTGAATAAGAAAACCTGCCGAAAATAGAAACTTACTAAAAATGGAAGGGTTTGTAATTCTGGTTTATCCCCTCTAGGTGTGAAAGAAGAGAAGTCCTGATTCTTGCATTCTTATTCTGTTGGTCGTGCTTTGCTTTGCTTTGGAAAATAAGGTACAGATATTCTGACCTTCTCTGTAAGGTTTCCTATGATTCTTTTCCGATCTGTTAAATATCTGATTGATACTCAGTTACGATCTTTTGCTATGACACCTTTGCTTCGACCTTGATCTCTGATTTTGGACCTATGATATGAAGACCTTTTTGATATGAGATGGAAATGTTTTAAGTAAAGTATTTTGAAAGGGTTTTTCAAGCATGATATATTGGATTTAAGAAAACAATTTTTGAAGTTCGTTTTATGAAAACTATTTGAAAGACCATTTATGAAAACTATTTTGAAGCATTGTTTTAAATGAACCTTAAGAGAAAACCTTTTTGAAAAGTACTTTTGATATTAAACCTTTTGAAAATTTGACCATCTGATACTTTGACCCTTTTGCTATGAACCTTTTGATATGAACTTTTCATATGACTTTGAGATTCACTTTTGACATGACCTTGAGATATGCTTTGATATGACGTTGAGATACATTTCTGATATATGACTTTGAGATGACCTTGAGATATGACTCTTAGTTTGATACCCGAGCCACCTTTTTGTTTCCTAGCCAGGAAGGTAACCTGGCCATGTCTGTGATGCACCACTGGCATGACTCCTGTGTGGGGGAGTGATTTCTCACGCCGTCCCCTTTTATATTATGATATGGCCATGATGACTTTGAGATTATGATTTTGAGATTGACTTTGAGTGGGGGCGTATGGATTGCAATCCTAGGCATGTATGTTTAGTGGATTTAACTATGACTTTGAGTATGACTTTGAGGTGACTGGTGCTTGTGTGCATTACACGCCTTTCACATTTCTGGGAGCTAGCTACTCCACCCCATTTGATACATGAGGCCACCCCTCATATTATCTGGTTGCCTGAGAGGTATCCCCTCTGATTGTGAGACTATGATGTTGAGATGTGACTTTGAGATTATGACTTTGAGTTTCTGGGCTCGTGGTGGATTACTGTCCTAAACCTTTACTCTTTATTTCCTTTTCCTATATTTCATTCATTATGATGTGCCTGTTCATTTCCATTTGCTTTTGTTTCCGTTTATTATATATATCTGTTCACTGGGCTTTTTAAGCTCAGCCGCACGTTTTCTTTCCGTGTGCGGCAGGTTTTAGTTGGAAGCTGGGTATGAGTGAAGAGACCTTTGGACTTAGAAGACCTTGATAGTTTTCGGAAGTAGAAGCTTTTAGAAGGATTTGCGTTGACAGACATAGTATTTAATTTTGTTTCTTATTTGTAACCTTGTAGTTTCAGTATATCATTTGTAACCATTGAATTTCTATTGTATTATTTAAGTCGTATGTTATGCTTGCCTTTGATATGTCACCATTTGCGTGACACTTCTACCCTTGCCGGGTTGGGGTGTTACATGTGGTCGGGATGGGTTGCGTGCCCAACACCTTTTGGATTGTTTAAATGGTGCAGCTGTGGCTATTTCTGACGAGTTGGTCGCTTCTATCACCCAAGTGGTGAATCTTTTTCTTGCTGGTAAATGCCCGAGGGTGTTGGGGGAGTACATTGCTAGTGCTCCTCTCACACCCTTAGTCAAACCAGGAGGGGGTATCCGTCCTATTGCTGTTGGGACTGTTTGGAGGCGATTAGTTTCCAAGGTATGTGCATCCATGATTGGCCATTCTTCAGATGGTTATTTAGATGATTTACAATTTGGTGTTGGGGTATCGGGTGGAGGGGAGGCTATCCTTCATGCGGTGAATTGTTTGATTGAGGATCGTGGGGGTGATGTTGGTCTTTCTATGTTGTTGGTTGACTTTAAAAACGCTTTCAACATGGTGGATCGGGCTGTTATGTTACGTGAGGTTCGGCTCCATTTCCCGGCTATTTCACAGTGGGTGGAATTCTGTTACTCCAGTCCTGCCAGGTTATATTATGGTGAGCATACTCTTTGGTCTCATCAAGGTGTGCAACAAGGTGATCCGCTTGGGCCTCTCCTCTTTGCTTTAGTGTTACATCCCTTGGCATGTAAGATTAGAGACTCTTTTGACCTTTCTTTTCAAGCATGGTATTTGGATGATGGCACTATTATTGGCGATACTTTAGTTGTGGGTAAGGTTTTAGATCTAATTATGATGGATGGACCTTGTCGGGGCTTACACCTCAATGTTGATAAAACTGAAGTTTTTTTGCCAAAGGAAGATCCCAGAAGCAGATTTGCGGGTATTTTTCCCCCCAATATTTCTCGTCCCTTACACGGTGTTAAATTGTTGGGTGGGCCCGTTAGTGTGGATTTTGAGTTTGGTAGTAAGCTTGTTTTGAAAAGGGTTGCTAAAACTATTGAACTTATGGATGCGGTTGCCAAACTTAATGACCCTCAATGTGAGTTGTCGTTACTTCGTGCATGTGCTGGTATTTCCAAGTTGTATTTTTCTATGCGTACATGTTCTCCCCGGGTCTTTGAGTGTGCTCAGGTTTCTTTTGACGCGGCACTTCGTTCTTCCTTGGAGCGTATTGTCACTGCTTCTGGGCCTGGTTTTGGTGATTGGCAATGGAGACTCGCCACCCTACCCTTTGCTTTTGGGGGGCTTGGTGTATATTCTGCAGGTGATGTCTTGAACTATGCTTTTCTTGCTTCTAGACTTCAATCTGCTAGCTTACAGACTAAGCTCCTACATAGTTCTGGTATTGTTACTGATGGTCCTTCTTTTGATGATGCTTTATGTACTTTTAATGTTAATATGGATATTGACCTTTTGAGTAACCCTAGCGAGGTCGCTGCCCCCAAACTTATGAAGAAATTGGCAGATATATATTTCGATCGGGTTACCCAAACTGTTGAATCTACATACCATCTAGCTCCTCGACAGATGGCTTTATGGAGTTCACTAAAGGAGGATCATACTTTAGATTGGCTTAGGGTGGCTCCGATTTCGGGACTGGGACAAACTATGAATGCCAGGACTTATCGTTGTGTGTTGTGCTATCGGTTGGGCGTTCCTCCTTTCACTATTCAGGTACCGTGTTCAGCTTGTTCTAGGGTTTTCACTGAAGATATTTATGGGGATCATGCTGTTTCATGTGCGGGTATTGTTGGCATTAAACACCGGCATAACATTGTACGTGATGTTCTTGCTGATATTTGTTCTCGGTCCGGAATCTCAGCTCGTAAGGAGGTGGATATTGGGCTTTATGGAGACAGGGACAGATCCTTACGACCAGCTGATATATTGCTTTATTCTTGGGACGATGGGCGTGATGTATGTGTTGATCTTACGGGTTCGTCGCCCTTGACGCAATCTGGGATGATTGATTTTATGCCAGGGCGTGCGGTTATTGATGCAGCACAGCGTAAACGTGTCAAGTACGATGCCAAATGTGTTGATATCAGGTATGGTTTCCTCCCCTTCTCTTTCTCTTCTTTTGGAGAACTTGAGAAGGATGCAGTAACCCTACTAAAGCGTATTCGACGATTCTCTATGACTCAAGACATTGGGGCGCGTGCTGCGGTTCATATTTTTAATAGAATTGGTTTTGCTATTGCTAGAGGTGTGGGGGCCCAGTTGGTTTCTCGGCTTCCCACCAATTTCTTGTAAATTCTATGAGTTTTTAATAAAGTGTTGGTTATAATAATAATAATAATAATAATAATAATAATAATAATAATAATAATAATAATAATAATAATAATAATAATAATAATAATAATAATAATAATCATAATAATAATAATAATAATAATAATAATAATAATAATAATAATAATAATGATGATGATGATGATGATGGTGATCGGCGGTAAGCAGCGCAGTCATGTTCCTGGCATAGGTCCACTGTTACCCGGCAGTGGTCAGAAGACGACCCTCAGCTCCTCACGAGCTCGCGAGCAAGCCTCCTTGATGCGTGGTTTTGCGACCTTAAAACAGGTTTTACCTCTCGAGGGATCTCGAGAAGCTTGCAATCCCCACCAGGCAGTGTACCTGACCGATGTAGTATAGTGAAGTGGCAAGTACCGGGGGATTGATCGTTCTCTAGGGGAATAGTATCGTTAGGATTGAAAAACTACTCTAATAGGTCTAAGGGTGAGGGAAGATTCTTTTTGTATTTTTATAATTTTTATAAAAGCAAGTAAAATCTCGGGTTTGAAGGAGTGGGCGGAATTAGTTGCTAGTCAACTAACCCAAATAACTAAAAACGCAAATAAAATAAAATATTGAAAATGAAAAGGTTGTGTAACTTATATGGGGTGAAATGTGTTTACTTAGATTTCTTTACTCCCCAACTATCTTTTACCGGTTGATTAGTGCGTATTAATTGCGTGGATGACGGGTGTTTTCCTTAATACCAATCGTGGGGTGGCATACGTACTTCCCCAACTCTACAAGCTCCTACTTCACTCCTATGTCGAGCTGGCTAAGAAGCTCCTAACATGGGATCACTAGAATTCGCTCATGCATTAAATACAACCAAATAAACCTAGTACGCATTGGTTCATGTTTCTTAAGACGTTCAAGCAAGTTACCGTATAGGAGGTTAGCCAGTTTTCTTAAGCCTAACATCGATAAACAATCATCCAATACAATTAATAACACACTAACAACCAATAATCAATAGTTAGGTTTCATTAGATCTAAGCAAACACAAGATAAATCTAGCCTAGCATGTTAATTAAAAGACAAGAACAAGATATAATCAAACAACACATAGACATATTGAATGATTAAATGATTACTTATCTTCAATTAAACATGGGAGATCCAAGGGTATAAAAACCCTTAAAAATGGCAGAAATTCGTCTTAGGGTTTCTCCTCACAAAGTTGCACACTATGAATAAAAATTGCAAAACTATATATAGAGTTTAGGGGCTGACGGCGTCACGATGTAGGAGGTGACGCCGTCACCTCGCCGTGGCTAGGGTTCCCGGATGGTCTTCCTGACGCCGTCCCTCTTTAATCCTCCAAAATCCGCTCTGACCTATCAAGGGTTGACGCCGTCAGAATAGTGCTTGACGCCGTCCCTCTTTAACTTAAACCGTGATGGCCTTGATCACCTTAAAGGGTGACGCCGTCAGACTTTCCATTGTAAAACTCTCTGGCGCGTCACGTGTATTTTGTCATATCCACCTCTTTTGCCAAGCCATGACGCCGTCAGGAGCAATCTTTGACGCCGGCAAGTGTACTTTTCCAGCAGCTTTGGAGACTTTGTCGTTTTCTTCACTTTTATGCTCCAAAAACGTCCAAAATGCTTCCTTTTCCAGATTTCTTCTCCAAAGTACCTAAAATGACAAAAGGAACGATTTAGGGCAATATTTGATCAAATAAATACGATTTAGGGCTTAAATGACCCCCTAAAAGCGGTACACTTTTCGCTTCATCAAATACCCTTACACTTGAGATTTGCTTGTCCTCAAGCAAATGCGCTTTTATTCTAATCAAAATACAAGTTAGGGGTCATTTAATGCTAATATAAAAGTAATTACAACAAATAGTCGTTCCACTTTAATCATAATAAGCATGGAGATTACACACTAGCACCTCACAAGTAGTGTTTAGATACTCACATCTCTCAGGTGTCATCAAAGTAAATCTCATAAATGAAAATGGATAATATCTCTCACTACCTGTCATAGCAAATAGATTACCATAGGCTTGGGAAAGGATCAAAAACCTTCTCCACTAGGCGTAAGCACCTAAGATAAACTATCAAAGAGGGCTTTTACATGGGTTATAACGTTAGGTGTAGGGATATGATAAACACGGATTTGTTGGATAAGGGATATTTTACTGGTGGCGAGTTAAAGATCTTGATTAATTACATGTATAATATGGCGTTGCAAAGCCAAGACTAGACTCGACTTAGGCTAAAAACAAAATAACAAAAACATAAAATAAACATAAAATGAAACGGGATGGTAGTCCGTATGTTTTTTTTTTCTACTTTTCTTTTTCTCATTTTTTTGTATTTTTCTTGATTTTTCGATTTTTTTTTTTTTTTCATATACTTTTGCCCTACCATCCAAAATAATACATCATAGGGGCGTGCATCCCCTTACACTTGAACTTTTACATAACTTTACAAATAACTATTCTAATGACTCGAATTAAGATAATCGAAACACTTGGAGTACTTTTTAAAATATTTAGCACATATGGGGGTAATAATGTTGTTCTTCTCCATTACTCCATTACACTAGGACTTTACCCATGAGTCCCAATCGTCCCAAAACAATATGTACAAGGATATGACTCGACTTAGCAACCATGTAATCAATTAGATAATTAACTTGGGGTTTAAACAAATGTTGTCACAATAATGCACTAAAAATGAGTGCATACAAGGTAGGCTAAGGCGATTTGGGTGTACATTTAAGTGGGGTGTAAACAAATTCTTCCTTTAAGTAAAATGCTTAAAGTTAGAAACAAAAAGATAGGCTCTGAGGGGTGTACTAGGGGTATCGTGTACTAAAAATGAGTACAACGCAAAGGGTGTGGGAGAATTACTTGACCAATGTAGCCAATGTAATTATAACAAAAACACAGGTGTAAAACAATGGGTTAATCCTAATGCCTCTTATCATGTAGTAAATCTAACTACACGAATGTAGTCTCACTTGTGGCCTCGGAATGGTCCTAACGCAAGTTCTAGAATCTAAGTGCTACCGGTACACACATCATAGCATAAATGCTTTTCCTACCAATTCTAGGGGCAAACCTCACATATTTGGGGGTGGAAAATTTTTTAGTGGTACGGTTTTTTGTGCTAGTCATATAACTCCTATCCATGAGACGCTCATTAAGATCAAAGTTTCACTCCTATATGTTGTAAAAAAAATTTAAATTTGGCACTAAAATTGCCTTAACAGGTATTTATCTCAGTTTTATTACACATCTACCATCAAACAAACAAAAATCAAGTGCAATAGCATTCTCTAAAGTATCGTACTTTACCCCCCCCCTTACACTTAAGATGAACATTGTCCCCAATGTTCAAATAACAAGATGTAAAAGTAAATAAGGTAAAAGAATGAAATCAAATACTCCCCTGATT
Organism: Artemisia tridentata subsp. tridentata; assembly: GCA_021014915.2. Taxonomy (NCBI): domain Eukaryota; kingdom Viridiplantae; phylum Streptophyta; class Magnoliopsida; order Asterales; family Asteraceae; genus Artemisia; species Artemisia tridentata. The sequence continues at coordinate 79,414,335 of CP139509.1, forward strand.
CGTTTGGTGGATAAAGAGGTAACATGGTTAGATCTTCTTCCAAGAGAAAGTAGAAGCTTCAAGACTAAGGCATCGCCAAAAGCTAGATTCCACATACATCTCCTTGTCCAAAATAACCTGTTAAACCTGAGAAAACAAACAAGAAAACGTGCATAACATCGGCGGGATAAATCTATATAAGGATATAATGCTTGTGGAATGATTATTTTGCAGATTCCTGGAGTTTATAAGTTAGAGATTTAATAAAAACTTTTTAGGATTCCGGTAGAAAAACAAAACTTTCAAAATTTCAGAAAATTAAAACCTGACGCCGTCAGGTTGTAATGCCTGACGCCGTCAGAAATGATCTGACAGAATTCTCATGTTAAGTTTCCGAAAAATTTCTGGAAAAACCTATACCTTACTTCCTGGAATTCCTGCAAAACATCATTATGACTCGATACAAGCATTTGACTCAAACAATTACTAATATGTATGTTAATTTAATATTGTTATGATTCATGTTCATTTGTTCTAATAAACCGATTTGGATTTCCCTTACACTTATCTTTTGCAAAATACCTTTTATGTAGTTAAGACGAAGTTAAAAACAAGATAAAGCATTTTCACAATTTAGTTTTGAACATGAATCAATAATAATAAAAATTAAACATACATACGGAAGCAAATAAAATCAAACAAACAAACAAATAAACACACAAAGCAAATAAAGCTTGGGTTGCCTCCCAAGAAGCGCTTGTTTTTGTTCGAGTCACGAGCCTGACTCTACCCTTATTTAACGGATAAAGGAGAGGTTTTTCCTACACTTAGGATTAAGTGCGAGTGATAGTAGCGATACACACCATCTTGGTGGAAGTATGATGCGTGAGGAAAGAGTGGTGGATGAATTATATACTCAAAGGGGTGTGCTCCTTTCATCATAACCTTACCTAGTTCACTTTGGTCAATGGGTGAATTAAAGCTTTCTCCTAAAAAGGGATCATCTTCTATCAACTTCGAGAGATTCCTAGTTGGGAATCCATCTTGACCTAATAAACCCGGTTTAAACCCATAGTGTTTCTTGTGATTAATCATGAATGGGTGATGTAAGTATGAAAGGTTATGGTTCACTCCTATGTCAGCTTCCTCTCTACAAGGCTTAGAGTCTACTACCTTAATCTTAACATTACCCGGACTACATGGTTTGATGGGTGGATCGGGACCTTTTTCAATTCCTAAATTCACATCTAAGGATGGAAGATTAGGTAACGGTTTTGGCTGGGGCTCCGGTTCATCAAAACTAGGAACTTCCATAGAACTAAAAGAAAGGTTATGACTACAAGTATTCAAACCTACATCCTCTAGTTGTGTTTGGTCCAAGGGTTCTACCTCTATTGGGGTTCCTATAGTCTCTTCTACATCTTCCGGGTAAGTCAAGGGCGGTGTGTATGCCTCAGACAATGGTGGGACTTGTGGGGTACTTGGTGGGCTTGGGTTCTCTACTATATCCTCCATCACATTAAGATCACCAATGTGTTCATCTTGTATTATGGTAGTGCCTAACCATGACATGCAGCTAGGTGGCTCAACTCTACCCTCATGTGTATCGTATGTTTTGGTGAAATCTATCCCACTCATGCAACTAACCATCTCAGAATCTTGGTTTGATTCTAAGTCCATGTTCTTAGAAACTAGGTCTCTTTGCTCATACGAATCCACCAATTCGTTCCACTTATGGGTCATGGTTAGGAAGCTTTCCTCAAAATTCATCCAAAGGGCCTGACTAAAAGGAATTGATCCAGATAATGCTCGTCTAATAGAAATCTCACATGCATAGAATTCATTAAACCCATCTAACCTTACCCCTAACTCCTTTTGGAAATCACAAAGATCACACAAAAATTCATAGGAATGATAGGAAACAAATCTATTGGTGAAATATAATTGTTCCTCTATTGTCAATGATCTAAATGGAATTTCATCCATCATAGTGACAAATGAAAATGGTTTTACAAACAAAGGGCACAAAGAAAAAGATAGACTACAAGAAATCCTAGAAAAATAAAATAAAAAATCTCACTAGAAAGGAATCTAGTGAGTAAACCTAATAAAATAAAAATTCAACCTAAACAATAACTATTCCCCGGCAACGGCGCCAAAAACTTGATGCGTGGTTTTGCGACCTTACAACAGGTTTTACCTCTCGAGGGATCTCGAGAAGCTTGCAATCCCCACCAGGCAGTGTACCTGACCGATGTAGTATAGTGAAGTGGCAAGTACCGGGGGATTGATCGTTCTTCAGGGGAATAGTGTTGTTAGGATTGAAAAACTACTCTAATAGGTCTAAGGGTGAGGGAAGATTCTTTTTGTATTTTTATAATTTATATAAAAGCAAGTAAAATCTCGGGTTTGAAGGAGTGGGCGGAATTAGTTGCTAGTCAACTAACCCAAATAACTAAAAATGCAAATAAAATAAAATACTGAAAATGAAAAGGTTGTATAACTTATATGGGGAGAAATGTGTTTACCTAGATTTCTTTACTCCCTAACTATCTTTTACCGGTTGATTAGTACGTATTAATTGCGTGGATGACGGATGTATTCCTTAATACCAATCGTGGGGTGGCGTACGTACTTCCCCAACTCTACAAGCTCCTACTTCACTCCTATGTCGAGCTGGCTAAGAAGCTCCTAACATGGGATCACTAGAATTCGCTCATGCATTAAATACAACCAAATAAACCTAGTACGCATTGGTTCATGTTTCTTAAGACGTTCAAGCAAGTTACCGTATAGGAGGTTAGCCAGTTTTCTTAAGCCTAACATCGATAAACAATCATCCAATACAATTAATAACACACTAACAACCAATAATCAATAGTTAGGTTTCATTAGATCTAAGCAAACACAAGATAAATCTAGCCTAGCATGTTAATTAAAAGACAAGAACAAGATATAATCAAACAACACATAGACATATTAAATGATTAAATGATTACTTATCTTTAATTAAACATGGGAGATCCAAGGGTATAAAAACCCTTAAAAATGGCAGAAATTCGTCTTAGGGTTTCTCCTCACAAAGTTGCACACTATGAATAAAAATTGCAAAACTATATATAGAGTTTAGGGGCTGACGGCGTCACGTTGTAAGAGGTGACGCCGTCACCTCACCGTGGCTAGGGTTCCCGGATGGTCTTCCTGACGCCGTCCCTCTTTAATCCTCCAAAATCCGCTCTGGCCTATCAAGGGTTGACGCCGTCAGAATAGTGCTTGACGCCGTCCCTCTTTAACTTAAACCGTGATGGCCTTGATCACCTTAAAGGGTGACGCCGTCAGACTTTCCATTGTAAAACTCTCTGGCGCGTCACGTGTATTTTGTCATATCCACCTCTTTTGCCAAGCCATGACGCCGTCAGGAGCAATCTTTGACGCCGGCAAGTGTACTTTTCCAGCAGCTTTGGAAACTTTATCGTTTTCTTCACTTTTATGCTCCAAAAACGTCCAAAATGCTTCCTTTTCCAGATTTCTTCTCCAAAGTACCTAAAATGACAAAAGGAACGATTTAGGGCAATATTTGATCAAATAAATATGATTTAGGGCTTAAATGACCCCCTAAAAGCGGTACACTTTTCGCTTCATCACTCCTCGTCCTCCCTGCTGGAGACCGTGCATAAGCAAGCCCAGGAGTTCTCCACGCAATCCCAGGAGCTGTCCACGCAAAGGACACAGATTGATATTTTGCTGGATTGGGCCAGGAGACAGCCGGGTTTTACCGAGCAGCTAGCGAGTGGCTTGCCAGGGACATCGGGATCCCAAAATGCTTCACAGGATGAGTCTCGAGGTACCGGGGAGGGTAGTGGGGGTAGTGGGGAGACTGGGGAGCGTATGGCTTGTTTGGGTATGATGGGTCGGTTTATATTTTTTTTGGGGTTATGGACAAAGTTGTGTAGATTTAGATGGATTATTATGTGTTTTGGACCATCTAGAATTGTGGTGATTATGTACACAAAGTTTTGGACCATTTTGCGGATAGCTAGCTTATGTATAGTTTTTAGACCATTTTGCGGATAGCTAGCTTATGTATAGTTTTGTAGATGATCATGTGATCACGGTTTTTGAACCGTTTTTGGCGAATTTGGATTCATATGATTAAGTTTAGCGAATTTGGGTTTGTTGTTGTTGTTGTTGTTCTATGTTTAGTGAAGTTGGCGCATAAAACAGGCTGTAAAACAGGTTCTGATCAGGGTGCATTTGGTTGATTTTTTCCGGAAAAATTCCGGAAAAATATGAAAATTACCCATTTTGCAGCAATATACTGCAAAATGGGTCAGAGGCTTTTGGTGGGGTGAAGAATCGTTTATAGCTCGAGGTTGTTTAGACCTCATATTATCTAGGAACAATAACATTGAATAAACATGATACGCAGCGGAATAAACAATAAGAACATCAATGTTATGAACAAGGTTTTTCATTCAAATGATTCACATAATCACCACAATTCTAGATGATCAACTCTAGAACGGTCACTCATCAATAACAGGAATCCTAAGATCCTTGCAGTGACAAACAACTAAAACCCTAGACGTTTTTCTATGACAAAACGCCTAGACACACACATACTTTTTCAGTCGACTACATTGTAACAAGACTTAATTAAAACCTACGTACTCAATGTCTCTTTATATAATAGAGACAACTAGGGTTTACATAATACAATAAGGAATGTCTTGTAAAAAGCTCCATCTTTTGTAGAATTCTCTCTTGTCACTTTAAGTCCTTCATGTTTCATTCTTCTTGTTTTGTATCATCAAATCAATAAAACCCAACAATCTTCCCCTATTTGATGATGACAAAACAAACACGTTCTTGTACGAACTTCCCTAGACGAAGTAGAGAAATTGAGATAATTAAATCTCACCATGAATGAAACAATCTTCCAAGCTTCCCCTTAAGTCTTGATTTCATTTGTACCATGCAACCACCACATCTCTTCCCCTTTTTGTTATAATCAAATAGGGAACGTATGCAAATATGATCTTTACCACTACAAACCAATACCACACATCCAACTCATCCTTCCAATGTCTCAAATTACCCTCCATGAAGTTTTCCGCACTAAAAATGAACTTGAAACAGTAAAAATCTAAACCATCATTAGTAATACTAATCAACAGTAGTAAGAATCAAAAACTTCCCCTCGAGTGGTGCATGAACATCAAATGATTAAACACATCATAAGAATAAGCTTCCCCTGAAACCAATGTGTTAATCATCTTTATGATTCTTCAAATCTGTAGACTCCTTGTAATGATCACTAATGAAGAAAACTAAGTATAACGAACTTGGTGTAGAAGTAGAATAACCCAAACTTGTGTCTTATGTCTTGTACTATCCACGTGACTCCAAACTTATATGAAACCAGAAATCTAAGTAGACCACAATCTCTTGACAAAATCCTCATCTTCTATGAGACACTGAGCACTACAATGTAACTCCTTTAAGTGATAGCAAATCCCAATTGCTAGATTTTGACAAGTCTTTGTCACAACATTAAAGCACGAACAAGTTACCTTTAAACGTTGTAATCCGTTTAAGATATGATAAGAACACGCATCCAAGAAACTCCACTTCAACTTCAAATAAGTGATAATCAACCTTCTTCGTAATCAAAAATTCCAATAAATCCAAAAACGAGCCTTTTAAACGTGGAAGAACATTTAAAACAAAACAATCTTCTCTGTGTGTTGTCTAAACTCCATATTTAGTCGAAACCAATCAATATCCAACTCCCATGTAACAATCCAATCGAGCAGTACTAAGAATTTTAACCACAAACAGTAGTAACCAACACAACTTAGCAGTACTAACTAGTATAAACTAGCAGCATTAAAAAGAACGAGCAGTATTAATTTGCGCAGCAGCATTAACTCGAAGCTAGCAGTATTAACTGAAAACCTGAAGCAACATAAAGCTGTGCATAAGTCTCATTCGTAAGAGAGTTCTTACTCCTTCCAGCCTACTGAGCAACACAAACCCCATTACCAGTAACCAATAATTAAAGACCAGTAAGCATGTCTCCACCATTCGAAGATCAGTAGAGTTAGTCTTGCGTCATATAGCAACAGTAGAAAATTAGAAACCCTTCAAACAAACAGATATAAACAGCTTAGTGACTAGGGTTTCTGAAAACCACTCGCACTAATCATCAGCCACAAACTGACACTCGTATCATCACCAATGTTAGGGATTTGTAAAACCCTAGTCACCATCATACTTATAATACAAAACCCTCAATCATTATGATCAGACATATGATAAAGAAATCAATTAAACAACCCACAAAAGTGTTGAAAAATCGACTCCAACAATAGAATACTGTGCGATCAAGAAATTATCAACCTGTGAAGCCTAATGATGGAAGGATCGACAATAATAATGACAGTTTAGAGTTTCTTTAAGAACACGATTTAATAAACCCTAAGAATCTTGTTTCGCCATTACGTTAAATAGAATAGTATGAATCCTTAATGAAGAAAACAATTATACCAGCCAAACGATCCATGTATACCTGGTCTAAACACAATTAGCAATCAGCAGCAACAATTAGTCTTACACAAACATTTTCATACAGAAATCCTTAATTCAAAGTTGCTTTGATAAACTGATTAAGGCATGAATTTAAAACTTCCATGATGAATAAAACCGAATAAGAACATATTCAGGAAATTCCATATCTCAAAAACCCTAAAAACCTGAAAAATTCGACCAATCTTAACTGTTTTGCAACAAACTTTGAGAACGTATATCTTTCAACCAAAAGCTCAGATTAAAGATCCCTCTGGTGAGAATATACCTTGATATATAGAGAACCTCCAGTAAAAATTTCAGCACGATCCAACGGTTAACGAATGAGATATCGTCCTTTGAAAACAGCTCTGTAGAAAGTTATGAAAATAAACCAAAATCGATTTTTTCTTCATCATTCTTCGACAAAACCTTGTATAATCCTAGATATCACGAGCTCCCAAGCTCTGATACCACCTGAAGAATCGTTTATAGCTCGAGGTTGTTTAGACCTCATATTATCTAGGAACAATAACATTGAATAAACATGATACGCAGCGGAATAAACAATAAGAACATCAATGTTATGAACAAGGTTTTTCATTCATATGATTCACATAATCACCACAATTCTAGATGATCAACTCTAGAACGGTTACTCAACAATAACAGGAATCCTAAGATCCTTGCAGTGACAAACAACTAAAACCCTAGACGTTTTTCTATGACAAAACGCTTAGACACACACACACTTTTTCAGTCGACTACATTGTAACAAGACTTAATTAAAACCTACGTACCCAATGTCTCTTTATATAATAGAGGCATCTAGGGTTTACATATTACAATAAGGAATGTCTTGTAAAAAGCTCCATCTTTTGTAGAATTCCCTCTTGTAACTTTAAATCCTTCATGTTTCATTCTTCTTGTTTTATATCATCAAATCAATAAAACCCAAAACGGGGACATGTCCCCGCCAAAAGTTTGAAGCAGATTTATATGTTTAAGCTTATTGGCGGGGACATGTCCCCGCCAAAAGAGGTTAACACAACAGTGGAAGGCACTTTCGGCGGGGACACGTCCCCGCCAAAAGGCTTAATTAATTAGTATAATCTCGTAATTAAGTGACTTTCTGGTTAATTATCTGAGTTTTTGGCGGGTACCTGTCCCCGCCAAAAGTGATGCCACGCTGGACCAACTTTAACCAGTTCAAAGGCTATGGGACCCACAAGTCCCCGCCCAAAGTTAACATCCGTCCCCGCCAAAAGTATCAGCAGCGAGCTTGCGGCGGGGACCTTTCGGCGGGGACATGTCCTCGCCAAAAGTTATTGGCGGGGACATGTCCCCGCCGAAAAGGCAAAAATGTCCCCTCGGAAAGGGTCGAATGTTGTAGTGATACCAATAATAAGTATAGTAGGATAGAAATCAGAGTGTATTAATTGCAATTATAGTGATTACCATATATGGTGAAAATGCATTGGCATTACCGATGTTATGTAGACTACCAGTTGGTAATCATGAGTCTCGAAAGAACTCTCAATACACAAGACATGAAAATTTAGAACAAGATGAAAAAACCTGTTAGGCGTAATTGCAAAGACCGTAAATGCAATAACCACCAGGCATGCACTTGTTGCCGCACGACCCACAGTTTCTCTTGTCATACGCCAAATTCACTCATTCTCCTCCGCAACACGAGCTCGTAAATTTGCACTTGTTTTTGCATGCTCCACAGTTGCGTTTGTATTCGCCTAAGTCCATACATTTGTTGTTACAACAGGTAGAGTTCTTCCCTTCTAAAATGTAACAGATTTCGTTGTCTTTGTGGCAATGGTCTGCAGGTCTAGAGTTCTTGGTCTCAGCTAGAAAATGATTTACTCTCTTTGGAAATGGTTTCACAACCAAGGATTCACTTCTTGCCACTTTCCCATTGTCACGGATGGAGGTGATTGTAAGGATCATGATGGTAATGGCGATGGTAATGATCACCATGAATAGTACTTTGATCATCTTCAACATGGTTATAATGAAATTAAAGAGCAAAGATTGATGATTGAAGAATTAAGTGAGTTAAGGTAGATGAATGGAACACTTGATGTTGATACTTATATAAGGTGGGGTGGAGGTTGACCCTTGGTACCAGGTGAAATGTGTGTAGTGATCTTACTATACATACACTTTTAAAAAAATATTGCTTGGATACGGTGAAAGTATGTCGTTGATTAGATCACACTCTAATAGTCTAATATAGTCGTCGATGGATATATTAGGTATACTATTTTTCAGATTAACTTAACGAGAAAAATCAACTTATTTGTGTTACTTTAAGAGATAGAATTAGAATTTTTTGCTGGTCAAAGTAACATAAGATATTTTAACTCCATTACTTTATATTTTAGAGGAACTATATGTTCAACCCATTAATTTATGCAGCAACATCTTTAAAGCTAATTGCAAGATGATGCAATCTTGAATCTACTGACCATGTTGACTCAAGTATAAAGGTTGATAATTCCATTTTAGATATTCTAGTAAGAGTCTTGGGAGGAGTATTTATAATTCCATTTTAGATAGTTCACACTACAAGAAAATGTAAGACGGGCAAGGATGGTTTTGGCGGGGACGCCCACGTCCCCGCCGAAAGTCGCACAACGACAAAAACGGCGATGAGCTGGCACACAGTCTCGCTGACTGTTTACTAAATTTTCAATGCAACCTTTTGGCGGGGACATGTCCCCGCCAAAAGTGTTTTTCATATTTACCAAAATTTGACCAAACTAGTAACTCTTAATTGTTCCCGGGTTTTTTTCCTGCCCTCACTTTTAGCGGGGACACATCCCCGCCAAAAGTTTAGATATACAGTGCTAGCTCTTTGGCGGGGACATGTCCCCACCGAACGTGTTATCCATTTTCCCTCCTAAAAGATTACTTTATCCCGCCAATATTTTATGACTTTTTGCTGGGACATATCCCCGCAAAAAGTGCTGGCGCCAATTTATCCTGCCAAATTGCAACTATATCCCACCAAAGTTTTACTTATATATAACCTAACCGATCATCCTCAAATCGGCAAAACACAAATAACCAAATCATTAATTCCCACAAAACACACATAACAATGGCTGGTTACACACCAGAAGAGGAGTGGTCAAAGGTTTTATCGTCGGAGGGTCTCTTTAATGAAGTTCTTAATAAATATGGCTACGAAATTTATGATGAATATGGTTCTTATAAGAACATTAGCCCATAGATGAGAGGCCAAATTCTGGAATGGTTGAGGAAAAAGTCGTACTACAGAGAGATGTTGGACGCTCAAGCTGATGATGTTGGAGGAGAAAGCACGTTGGAAACCAAAATTGATGATCTGGGAAATAGGATAACAAATCTTGAAGCTATGTTCGAACATTTCATCAAGCAAAGGAAAGCAAGGAAGGGAAAAGATGGTGCAGGTTCTAGCAAAGTGGGAAGTAGCAGCAAAACAAATGAATGGGCGATGTTTGTTATGGTCTATGTCATGTGTTTCGTTTGCTTGTCGAGTTGTTTCGTTTGAGTTGTTTCGTTTGCTTGTCGAGTTGTTTCGTTTGATCTGTTTCGTTTTCTTGTCAAGTTGTTTCGTTTGAGTCTGTATGAAATATATGTGGCTGAGAACTCTTGCGTGTTTTAAATAAAAGGTTTGCCTTCGTGTTTGTTAATTGTGATATTGTTCCTTCAGTTCCATTCTTTATGGTTATGGTTGCATGATGATTACGGTTGAATCTTGATGGATAGAAATGTGGTGCAAAAGGGTTTAGTTGACGTTGGTCTAGTGAAACTGTGAATTTCTGTGTGTGACGGCTGTTAAAGAAGCCTCGTGAAATACTTAAGTTTTCACAACAACACAACATTTTATTAAACAACAACAATAACACAAACAACAACAACAACAACACCCAAATTACATATGAAGATTGTCCAAGTCACCTAACAGCTCACGGAGTAATGCAGCCGACTGACATGTTTGGTCATGGTCATCGGGATTCGTTGCCATTTCAAGTCTTGCCTCCAGCATCCTTACTCTTGTCTCTAGCACCTGTTTTTGTGATTCCAGCATGTTTACTCTTGTCTCTAGCACCTGTTTTTATGATTCCAGCATGTTTATCCTAAGATCTTTGGCATTATAGTTTGAGCACTCTGTTGGTGTAGATCCATCACCTTGAGATGTTGAAGCAGAAGAGATTACTCGTAACCGGTCATCAAATTCACTCTTCCACATAAAATATCCACATCCATAATCTTGTTCTCTTGGTTGTTACATAAATAAGGAAATGTTATGATTGTTTGTATATTTATATAAATAAGAAATGTATGATTGTTCACCTTCGAAAGAGAACATGCATAATATTCCCATCCAAATGTATCTTTTTTATGTGATTTTCTTAGTTTTATATTTCCTGTTCTACAAGAACACATAAAAGGATTATATCGCTGTATCTCAGGTTTTGAAATTGGTGTGAAGATAAGAGGTTGTGAGGTTGAGTGGTTTTAAGGATAAGAGTGTATATAATGGTGTTTGTGAGGATAGAGCAGATCTGCTAGCTTTTGGTGGGAAGTTTTGGCGCCAATATTTCGGTGGGAAGTGTTGGCGCCAAAATTTTGGTGGGAAATTTTGGTGGTAATAACATGAATGCACTTTAGTGTTGTTTGGTAATGTGTTTAATTCATCACATTTGAGGTTAACTAATAATTTACTTGTATTAATCAAATACATGGTAAGATACTTGATCTGCACAAATCTCTGAAGCTTTTATAGCTATCTGCAAGTGTTTATTTGTTTCAACTCTTTTTCTAATTGATCTTTTCCACAAGCAGGTGTTAGTTGAAATTTAAATGCTCATCCAAGTATATTTAAAGGAGGAAACAGAAAAGAAAAACAAGTGTTGCTGAAAATGCTTATTTAATCACATAATTTTTGGTTTGAGGAACTTCATGTTTCACAACATGCATTTTTGGCTAAAGTGTTGGAAAGTATATACTTTTATTTTTATTTGACGTTTTAACATGTGCATATATACTTTTGAAATAAAACGTGAGTGGAATTATTGCTCTAGCTTTTGTAAGTCAACAACATGCATGCACTACCTTGGGAAGTATTGGCTCATTCGTTTAACATCTCATGTACAACCATATCATCTCGGCTCATTCGTTTAACATCTCATGTACAACCATATCATATCGGCTCATTCGTTTAACATCTCGTGTATAACCATATCATCTCGGCTCATTCGTTTAACATCTCATGTACAACCATATCATCTCAACTCATTCGTTTAACATCTCGTGTACAACCATATCATCTCGGCTCATTCGTTTAACATCTCGTGTATAACCATATCATCTCGGCTCATTCGTTTAACATCTCATGTGTACAACCATATCATCTCGGCTCATTCTTTTAACATCTCGTGTACAACCATATCATCTCGACTCATTCGTTTAACATCTCATGTACAACCATATCATCTCGGCTCATTCGTTTAACATCTCGTGTACAACCATAATATCTCGGCTCATTCGTTTAACATCTCATGTACAACCATATCATCTCGGCTCATTTGTTTAACATCTCATGTACAACCATATCATCTCGGCTCATTCGTTTAACATCTCGTGTACAACCATATCATCTCGGCTCATTCGTTTAACATCTCGTGTATAACCATATCATCTTGGCTCATTCGTTTAACATCTCATGCACAACCATACCATCTCGGCTCATTCGTTTAACATCTCGTGTACAACCATATCATCTCGGCTCATTCGTTTAACATCTCGTGTACAACCATATCATCTCGGCTCATTCGTTTAACATCTCGTGTACAACCATATCATCTAGGCTCATTCGTTTAACATCTCGTGTACAACCATATCATCTCGGCTCATTCGTTTAACATCTCGTGTATAACTATATCATCTCGGCTCCTTTGTGTTAGTGCAAATATTACGATATTTAAACTAAACGGTTTCTTCGGTTTTAATAATGACAAACATGTAACTTGTAATGCATAACGTAAAATGCGCAAGTTACTTGTAAACATAAATCATCAATGCGTACTTACATCAACACCTCTCGACGTCTCAAGTATGCTTCAACAAAGTTGTAGATTTCCATCCCGACATAAATCACTCAAGGTATGGACAAACAAATCTACTACTTGACAAATGATCAAAGGATTTTATTTTTTAAACTTCACATTTTTATGAATGTGACAAAACATTTTTCAAAAATATATTTTACAAATTATTTTTGAATTAGAAAGAAATGTTTTATTTGGGAAAATCATTTCAAAAATAGTAACAGCCATTTTTCCCCCCAAAACAGCTCCAAATTTCCCCAAATAAACCTTCACCACTAAAAGACAAAATTTGGAGCATCTGGAGTGTTTTCAACACCGACGGCTCCAAGGTTCCGTTAAATTTAACGGAGCCGTGGCACAATTAGTGAAGCCGTCCGTACGTAACAGCTAGATTTTTCTTTGCCTATAAATAGTGGACCATTTCACACTTCCAACTTGATTTTTCCAGTCCTTTTTCTCTGGTCTAATCCCTCCTCACTTATATGACTTTCTTTGATCATTTGGAGAGTCTTAGTTTGTTTAAGAGTGATCCAATCATCCGTTTAAGTGTTATCATTCCTCTTGATTAGCAAGAGAAGAACACAAAGTATCCAAGTAGATACAAAGTGTTGTCATCCCTCTTGATTAGCTAGAGAAGAACACAAAGTATCCAAGTAGATACAAAGTGTTATCATTCCTCTTGATTAGCAAGAGAAGAACACAAAGTATCCAAGTAGATACAAAGTGTTATCATTCCTCTTCATTTGCAAGAGAAGAACTCAAGGTATCCAAGAAGATACAAGAGTTGTAGTTGTTAGGTCTTGTAAAATTTGTTACACTCTTGATTGTATCATAGCATACATCAAGATCATTTTTCTTTTGAGAGTTTGTGAGGGAAGATCATTGTGATCTTGTCGAGATCTTGGAGATCTCTTGAAGCCATTGGGCTTGTGTGATTGATCATGTGGATCAAGGGTAGATCGTGGTAGATTGGTGCTAGCTAAGATTAGCACTCGATATCTAGCTTAGTGTCGGAAATAGGATAAGCGACGTGTGTGGTGTAGATCGGGTAGATCGTGGTAGATTGGTGCTAGCTAAGATTAGCACTCGACATCTAGCTTAGTGTCGGAAAATAAGTTAAGCGACGTGTACGGTTTTCTCCGCCTGAAGGTAGTTTGTTGATTAGTGAAGTAACTCTCGAGTTGGGTACTCGGGGAGTGGAGTAGGGCGAAGAGGAGCTTCGTGACCGAACCACTATAAATCACCGTGTCCGGTTTGCGCCTTCTTACTTATCTCTTTACTTTCATTTCATTCTTTATTGCATTATATTTATATTTGCATTGCATTTATATTTGTATGGCTAGTTGCTTATGTTATGTTGATTAAGTATGTGTCATGGTTTGATTGTGCTTGTGTCGTAGCTTACTATATTCATCTCTAGATGTTATATGACCATAGTTGACACTTTTCATATTGCGTCACATTTGATCGGGTGTTTGATACAAAAAGTTTTTAAGTTTTTAATGGAAACGTATTCACCCCCCCCCCTCCTCTACGGTTTCCACAATTGGTACCAGAGCCACGTCGCTCAAATTTTTAAAACAAATGGTTTTCAAAATTGAGTACGATCCATGTATCAAATTACCCATGAAGGTGATAAAAATATGAAAAGTATTTAGTTACTTAATACTTACAAGTTTTGTTATTAAGTATATGTTGTCATACTAGCTTGAAGGTTTTCTTAAATTGATAAAAGTTGGTTCTGATCAAAAACTGAAGTCAGACGTACGGCACCGTTAAATATAACGGACGGCTCCATTAAATATGGACGGTACCGCTAAATTTAACGGTACCTTCGTCTGTTTTTCAGAATTCGGTAATTTTCAAAAATTCGTATAAAATCAACCGTAAGTCCGTAGAAGTCGTGCCACCTATCGTTTTAAACGTAATTGAGTCTACTTTCACTTAAAAATATTTTTAGAAAGTGATTGTAAAGTGAAATTTATGGATGTCTTTAATTCGTAACAGAGAGTCTTTTCCGGTCATGCCGATTGCACAAATTTTTTGTCAAATCACAAAGTGAACATCACACGTTAATGCATTCATGATTTCAAAGTGTTGAACTTGATCAAATCTTTGAATGGGGTGGAAAATAATTCATTTTCAAATAAAGTCAAGCTAAGTGTACATTGTTATACTTAATACACAAAATGACGATAAGTATCTTTGTGTGTTATGCTAAATGACTATTTGCTTTTCTTTATGTCTTAGTATTGTTAGTTAATACTTTTGTATGCTTATTGTTATCTCTAGTTGAGCTAATTTTATTTATAAGCATAAATGTCCTTCATGCCTTGTTGCTATGTGTCGAATATTAGCTTTTCGGCTTATGCGTCAATAGGACTTAGGCTAGACTTCTTGCACTAAGTAGCGTAATTGATTTTGCATTGCATATAGGCATAGACCATTTTTCTTGCATTTGTTGCAAGTTTTTAAAATGGTTTAGTAACCTTCTTAGGAATAGAAACTAAGTTGGTAGATCATGTGTGTCGAAAGATATTGTCTTACACAATTATTTTTCAAAAGGTTTAAGTGTAAAAAGTAATATCACCCCATAAGTACTTAACATTTTAAATAAAAGCCCGTAACATGATCTTTAAAACATTACATCATATTAAACTTGCATTGATTTAACACACATACAAAATGTTTTAAACATTTAGTATTTTACGTATGTGGTATAAAAATGGTTATGATAATTATTTTTATACTAATGAGGTGTCGAAAAACTAAGAGTATTATACTTAATAATATAAATAGTTTTTCTCAAATAAAAATAAATGACAATATCAAAGTAGTAACTTAATATGTCATTAACCTCACACATACAACTAGTATTAGAATAAATGGAACACACTCCTTAAATTTTTATTTTCTTTTTAAAAGGAGTGATCGTGAGGGTCAAGAAAGATTTCGAGTATATATCAATTCATTATTCAAATTATGAATGATATCATCATCGAAGCTAATTGAGAAGTTTTCGAGTGTGGACATGAAATTGGAGTCATTATTTGTCTAGCTTCAAGATAACATCAAAATATGATGAAACATATTATCTTGAATCTACATACTCAATCACACTCGATTGTTATGAAAATAATGACGTCCTCTCAAGACGAAAATAATATGCATCGGATCATAACTCACACTTGTGTTGAAGATGCCATGTTAAGTCTTCTTGTCCAATGGTTGTGTTCCAAACTTTAAACTAACATGTTTAAAAGATGCATAAAATACACAACCAAGTAGGATTGACAACTTGGATGTTTCATCCGAAATATACAAGTAATTTACATTGCAATGCAATTAGTAAATGCGTCATTTCCGAAAAACCAAACAAGAGCAAACAAACAACATATGTAAACTTTGCTCATGAACAACTCAACACTCAAAGTCACATGTCTATTAAAAGTGTCATACATAATATGTTATTAACTATTATGTAAGTCATCAATCTTTGAGAATATCACATGTATTTCTCTTATCAAAAGATTGACAAAAGATAACTTATATCCTAAGCATCTTATTTTCTTTGTGACATGAATGGTTATGTTGCAAGAGAATACATTGCATCCTGTTAACAAATATAGGATATTAGAGTTGAATAATAACCTAATACGACATGTGTCATTGCATAAACAAGTAAAATTGGTCATACACTAAAATACTTGTTTCACAAAGCATTCTTAAGAGTGATAAATTTACTCTTAGAAAAGCATACTAGTTGAAATAAACAGTATGTCTCATTTCAAATAAAATGCTCACAAGATCTATTAAGGTAAATAACCTTTACTAGATTCTCAATCAAGATATGCAAGGAGCATTCTTGAAACACACACGATGTAGTAGATTCTACATTGTATCACATTAGAGTGTCTCTTGGTTCTAGGAAACCAAATCGTGTTAAAATAACATATAACAACTCAACAAACAAAGATGTTGTCCAAGAGATCATAAAATACACCATTTCCATCAAATAACCTTTAAATCTCAAACACGAAATTAAAACATTTCGCTTGCCTTTGTTAGGAGTTGTGTAAGACATGTCATTTTCTTAACCGACTTTCAAAGTATGGTTAATTGAGTCATATTAGGCCATGTATAAGCAAAACAAGATAACATCATCTTTGCTATACTTCGATAGGCAAATATAGGAATTTGAATTCTTCTAACATGAGAATGACTACTGGAGAACCTATCGCACTAGAAATTCAATTTGACCTAACGGTTGGATTGCTTCCAGGAGAGAAGTTGGGTTCTTGTATAACCCGTAAAAATGGTCGTGTTTAGCCTTAATTGAGCACCACTAGTGATAGTCTCATACTCATTCTCTAACTTGAAAATTTTTCATTCCTACATTTGAGTAGAGATAGTTTACATCGTTGAACTTTATCTCCCATTAGGATGTCATCTTGAACAAGTAGTAATTAGGATCTGCCTTAGCAAACCTAGATTGCTTGCATCCCATATACGTGTTTCAAAATGATGACATGTTCTCGTAAGATATGGTTAAATGTCTTCATAATCTTAAATGCTAAATGATTATCATGTTTTACATGATGCTTGCATTTATTCCTTATGTGCATTTTACATGATTTACTTGTAAAGTTTGCACCCACACTATGTCCTTTTGACACATTAGGAATTAGGTATGCCCATCACTATGAACCCTTAGAAGTCATAGAGCCATACACTAGTGTCAAAACCCATAAGTCAAAGTAGTCGCGAAGTTAACCTAATTCCCCAGTCATCACTTCGCCTTCTTCCAAGTAATACACCCTTTTGTCATGGGAAGGTTAGGAACAAACCTAGTAGAACTCGGAGTAGGGTTGACAACTTAAATATTTCATCCGAAATATTCAAGTAAGTTTAACTTGTGATCGCAATTGTTAAATGTCATATCCAAAACATCATATTCAAGCCTTTTAACAACATATGTTAAAACGCTCATCCAAAAGCTAAATGCTAACATCAACCTTCGGATGACAAAGGACTCACGAGTTACTACATAAGTGATTAGTAGTTCCTTTCATCCTCGTGTGAATATACACGTCTTAAGATCCCAAACCCTGCTACAAATCTGCACCATAGGCCTAACTTTACGTCTTTCAAAACCCCATGAAACACTCATGTGCGAAGCACATCGAAATCCGTAAATCAACCAAACCTCTCAACCGAGAATCCCCTAACCATCTCCGTCTAGGTCTAGGAATGATTGAACCTATTCCATAAATCTTGTGACTACTTGAATATTTCACTGGAAATATTGTATTCATCTCGTGTGTCTCGTCTCATGACTATTTAAATATTTCACTGGAAATATTGAGTCATTCTTTACATTGCTCTAATGACTACCTATGTATTTCCTTGGAAATATAAAAGTCGTCTCTTCTCGTCCAATACCGTTCAAAGAATTTATTAGGTATAAATTCTCTCCTTGTGTCGAAAAGTCTCACTAAATCAGCGAGATTTATTCATAAAATCCTCTTGAATTCTAATGACAACTTAAATATTTCATCCGAAATATTTAAAGTGTATTTAATTTGCGAAATGAAATTAAATGTCATTTCTCGTTCTCGATCAACGTTCATCGAATCTCGTTGGATTCATTCATAAAGGAATTTATTTGGTATAAATTATTTTAATCCAAAGTCCAGAAAAGTCACAACATATGTGAAATTTCTGTGTCAAAAATCTTCCTTTCAATTCTCACCAACACCATCAAAACCCACTCGATATAGTCTTGAACCAAAACCGTCTCCTATCAGAATAGATTCTATCTATCATCTGATTCCTTAGCCTTTTCCCTTTCACTTCCGCATGGTATTAAACACTACCAATGCTTCCGCATCCCACTCATCTTCCACACACTTCAAACGAAGAATCGCTAGGATACGTTGAGATAACCCTTCCTCATCAACATAGATAACCCACTAGAACCTTATCACTAACCTCACAACCTTGAAGATTTTATCTTCTTAACCCCTAGGATATCTCCACGTGATCACTTGCCTCATCATAATATTCTATGAATATTCACAATGATTGAGAAGAGCTACGTGACTTCAAAGGTGAAGTTTATCGTATGCTATCCACCACCTGTCATGACGTTACTAAGCTCATCACTTCCGTCAACGTTCGTTTTCCTCTTTATCCTCTACATCTTGTCCGAATAGTAATAAATTAAGGGGGAGCGAAAACACACTCATATTGTCTTTCTCCAAACACTCTCAAGAACACACAAATATGGTTCTTATTCCCTAGGAAACTTCCCTTTAGCTGCCCAGAACTAGGCTGCACAGGAAAATTCGTGACTTCCAGGTCACGGTATCGTTAAATAGGCCACGGTACCATTAAATTTAACGGTACCCTGTGGTATTTAGTGGTACCGTACCTACGATTGACGAATTTTCACAGTTCCCTCCTGATCCCTGCATCCCTAACCTCAAACCTGCAAAATTTTGCAAACTCACACACACCCTAACATTTCCTCACTACACCATAGGACACCATCACCAACTTTAGTTTGAATCCCACAACACTTGCCTTTATAAGGCCTCACCATTGCAAGCTTATCTTGCATCTAATCTTCAAACCTTACAACCTACAACTCATCGATCATCACACTCAAACCTTACAACCTTCAACCCTTATATCAATCCCACTCAAACCTTTTAGCTACACTTCACTCTTGACAGTGATAGTCAGTCTAAGAACCTTAACCCATAGATCATCACACTCAAACCTTATAACCCTCAACTCATCACACTCAAACCTTATAACTACTCCTCACTTTGGATAAGTGATAGTTAGTTCAACAACCTTCAATCCTCACAAACACATGAAACCCTTCATGCACCAAATTATCTCTAACACACAACTAGGATCATCCAACTTGGAAACCTAGAACTTCGTTACCTTAACCCCGTTAGAGATATCCACCAACAATCCTGTTAGGATCACATACACCTTTTCCTTTTCCCTTTTGAAATATATCATGCATCTCATTGTCAGTGCAAACGATATATTAACCTAAACCATCCTTTCCCACCTTTCCTCAAAGGGCAAAACCAACATCTCCAACCACATCATCATCATCCACTTTTAGGATTCCTACACCCTTACCTCCACCAAGTCCACCACAACCTTTAGCTATCACACTAACCCTATCACCATCAAACCACTTTGGACTTGGCACTAACACATCATCCTTATCACTATCACCATCACCACAACCACTAATGGGTCATCCCATTATTTATCCCCTACAACCACTTAACCCAAGTTGTCCTTGTTGTCACCACAACCAACACTCTCCCACCTTATGGAATCATTTAGGTATAACATCTATCGAGTCTACTTTATAGCATGACTTGTCATAATAGTAATCATTTAGAGTATGTCTTATCAACAAACTATCCTTAACATCAATCATCTTGAGTAGATGATTATGTTGTTCAAAAGGTTTGTCAGAACTTTCCTTCCCAATGACAACTTGGAAGAAGTCATTTAGTGCGTCAGTCAATGAACGAATCTCGTTCTTGATTAGTGTGATTGAGTGAACAATTACACCTTAGGTTTTCGGTCGGGTTGTGACACTTACGTGTTCATATAGTTTAACCCATGCATGTCTTGCTATGTGTATTATATCCCTATAATGTTGCTCCTATACTGTTATATATTATGTTACACGAAGCTAACCCTTGATGTAGGAAAAGTCTTCGTATAAATTTGATCCATGGATCCGCTTGATACTAAGGTAAATAAATGAGGGGATTAAGTCACCATAGGGGAGCATTGAGCTAGGGGGAGCTCGGGAGAATTTGAATACATAGCATGGAGTCCTTCTAATGGTGGTGATAGAAGACTTCACTGGGATGATGCAAACTCGCCTTTCTGGGGAGAAAGGAAAGTAGTTCAATAAGGGGGAGTAGGAAATGAAATCAAAAGAGAGCTCGAGGCAACTACCTTTTTGCTTCGACAAAAGGGGGAGAAGAGAGTGTAAACAGGTAACTTTTACATTTTACTGTGTGTTACGGTTTACATATTTGTCATCATCAAAAAGGGGGAGATTGTTAGTGCAAATATTACGATATTTAAACTAAACGGTTTCTTCGGTTTTAATAATGACAAACATGTAACTTGTAATGCATAACGTAAAATGCGCAAGTTACTTGTAAACATAAATCATCAATGCGTACTTACATCAACACCTCTCGACGTCTCAAGTATGCTTAAACAAAGTTGTAGATTTCCATCCCGACATAAATCACTCAAGGTATGGACAAACAAATCTACTACTTGACAAATGATCAAAGGATTTTATTTTCCTAAACTTCACATTTTTATGAATGTGACAAAACATTTTTCAAAAATATATTTTACAAATTATTTTTGAATTAGAAAGAAATGTTTTATTTGGGAAAATCATTTCATAAATTGTAACAGCCATTTTTCCCCCCAAAACAGCTCCAAACTTCCCCAAATAAACCTTCACCACTAAAAGACAAAATTTGGAGCGTCTGAGCGTTTTCGACACCGACGGCTCCAAGGTTCCGTTAAATTTAACGGAGCCGTGGCACAATTAGTGGAGCCATCCGTACGTAACGGCTAGATTTTTCTTTGCCTATAAATAGTGGACCATTTCACACTTCCAACTTGATTTTTCCAGTCCTTTTTCTCTGGTCTAATCCCTCCTCACTTAGATGACTTTCTTTGATCATTTGGAGAGTCTTAGTTTGTTTAAGAGTGATCCAATCATCCATTCAAGTGATCCTCTTCATTCCTCTTGATTAGCAAGAGAAGAACATAAAGTATCCAAGTAGATACAAAGTGTTGTCATTCCTCTTGATTAGCAAGAGAAGAACACAAAGTATCCAAGTAGATACAAAGTGTTATCATTCCTCTTGATTAGCGAGAGAAGAACACAAAGTATCCAAGTATATACAAAGTGTTATCATTCCTCTTCATTTGCAAGAGAAGAACTCAAGGTATCCAAGAAGATACAAGAGTTGTAGTTGTTAGGTCTTGTAACATTTGTTACACTCTTGATTGTATCATAGCATACATCAAGATCATTTTTCTTTTGAGAGTTTGTGAGGGAAGATCATTGTGATCTTGTCGAGATCTTGGAGATCTCTTGAAGCCATTGGGCTTGTGTGATTGATCATGTAGATCAAGGGTAGATCGTGGTAGATTGGTGCTAGCTAAGATTAGCACTCGACATCTAGCTTAGTGTCGGAAATAGGATAAGCGACGTGTATGGTGTAAATCGGGTAGATCGTGGTAGATTGGTGCTAGCTAAGATTAGCACTCGACATCTAGCTTAGTGTCGGAAAATAAGTTAAGCGACGTGTACGGTTTTCTCCGCCTGAAGGTAGTTTGTTGATTAGTGAAGTAACTCTCGAGTTGGGTACTCGGGGAGTGGAGTAGGGCGAAGAGGAGCTTCGTGACCGAACCACTATAAATCACCGTGTCCGGTTTGCGCCTTCTTACTTATCTCTTTACTTTCATTTCATTCTTTATTGCATTATATTTATATTTGCATTGCATTTATATTTGAATGGCTAGTTTCTTATGTTATGTTGATTAAGTATGTGTGATGGTTTGATTGTGCTTGTGTCGTAGCTTACTATATTCATCTCTAGATGTTATATGACCATAGTTGACACTTTTCATATTGCGTCACATTTGATCGGGTGTTTGATACAAAAAGATTTTAAGTTTTTAATGGAAACGTATTCACCCTCCCCCCCTCTACGGTTTCCACACTTTGTTTAACATCTCATGTACAACCATATCATCTCGACTCGTTCATTTAACATCTCGTGTACAACCATATAATATCGACTCATTCGTTTAACATCTCATGTACAACCATATCATCTCGGCTCATTCGTTTAACATCTCATGTACAACCATATCATCTCGGCTCATTCGTTTAACATCTCATGTACAACCATATCATCTCGGCTCAACATCTCATGTACAACCATATCATCTCGGCTCATTCGTTTAACATCTCGTGTACAACCATATCATATCGGCTCATTCGTTTAACATCTCGTGTATAACCATATCATCTCGGCTCATTCGTTTAACATCTCATGTACAACCATATCATCTCGGCTCATTCGTTTAACATCTCGTGTACAACCATATCATCTCGGCTCATTCGTTTAACATCTCGTGTATAACCATATCATCTCGGATTATTCGTTTAACATCTCATGTACAACCATATCATTTTGGCTCATTCGTTAAACATCTCGTGTACAACCATATCATCTCGACTCATTCGTTTAACATCTCATGTACAACCATTTACAAAATATTTAAATTATATTTAAATGATTTAATAGTGATTTAACTTAATTAAAATGTTTTAAAAATTATTTTAAATGATTTAAATTAAGTATAAATGATTTAATTTTATTAGGTGGTATGTGCTTATTCACATACCTTTTATTTGCCAAATTAAGACCAAAACGACCAAAAACTAACCAAAATGCCAAAAGATATTTGTGTTTTTGTGTTTTTTTCTATGCAGGTACGGATATCATGAAATATGGACAAAAATGAAGCAAAAACCGGCCAACATGAGCACGAGATATGATAAGAAGATATTTAAAGCCGAAGTCGGGAAGCAAATGGTCAAAGTTTATGCTCAAATGTCAAACAAGTCCTTGAAGAATCAAAGAATTACAAGATAAGCCCTGGGATCACATAATTAAAGTTTGGCAGAAAAGGTCCCTGGAATTTCAGAATTTACATTATTGGTCCTTACTAAAGTTATTTCTTAAAATCTTAAATCATAAAACCAACCGGATCTTACTTAAATCCAATCCAAAACCCACAGCCCAAAAACATTTCAAAAGCCCACCTTTTTGCAAAACCCACAGCCCACTGCTCTTAATAAAACCCGGATATAACCCGACAATAAACCCAAGACCGGTCAAGACTATTAATTCTCAGTCAAAACATAAAAATTACCCGCGCCCTTTCTATCCCCAAATGTTACTATTCATAGAACCCTAATTGACCCATCCCAGAAATTAACCGAGATTAAGGGTAATTTGGTACTTCACCCTCGATTCTAGAAGAAGCCTGACATGTCAGCAATCCAAGTGAAATTCCAAGCACTTGATTGGCTGATGATGCGTGGAAGTCTGATCCAAGGGCCGAAAATGAAGATTGGAGCACAAGCTAAGATCAAGGGCCATGATTGGTTGCTCTAGATGATTCCTGGAAACCCTAGCTTCCTCTCACCTCAGCTATAAATAGAAGACCCCTCACCTCACATGGAAGCTGTTAGTTATTAGGATTAGGATTAGGAGTAGTGTAGAATTTAGTAGTGTTACTCTGTTAAAATTTCTTCCTTAGTCTAATTAAGCTTGTGTACTCTTCATTTCTAGTGTAATCAAGTTTTAATTCAATATAATTTCAGTTTATTTCCTGTTTTATTACTTCTAAATTCCATCTCAACAATTTACTTAGTATCTCATTTATGTTTGTTTAAGCTTGTACAAGCTTATTTTAGCTTTTGTAAAAGTTAAATTGGTTCAATTCTGTTTTAAGCTCATTTTTTGAAAAAAGTCAACTGAAGTCAACATTACTGTTCCAATAAGCTAAAGATAAGCTGATCTGGGAGGATATTATTTGGGTTACTCATGGCTTAAGTGATAAGCCTGGTTATTTGTTTGTGTTGAATCAGATCTGTTTCACCATAATTCCACTTGTAAGCATCATTAAATCCTTCATTTATAGTTATTACTATGCAACTGCTTAATTCTAGTTAATAAGTGCTTATTATGAGTAGTTTTAGTTCATAGATCTTATTTGTGCTCATTATTCAGTAGTTGTTAAGTTTAATCTCATTTTGGTTTAAAAATATCATAAATAGCTTTAAAACAGTCATAATAGGATTTGCTTAATTAGTGCTTATTCAGTATCTAAAAATTGCTTTATAGGTGTTTCATAAGTTGGATAAACAGTAGGAATTAATACTATAGCTTATAGTGGTGATTTGTAGTGTATAATTAGCAAATTCAGTTTCATAGGGGTGTTTGGCATAGAGTCTATTTTAGGTCATAAGCTGTTACCTCTGTTCATTTGCTATTTCCTAAGTTTTGATCTAGTATAATTAAGGTTGTTTAAGTAGCTTTCAGTAGGATTAAAGTAATTTAGATTCATTTTGAGGTTTTTAGCTTATAGGTGCAAATCTAGAACCATAACTGCTCTATTAAGCTCAGTATAAGCTTATCTTATTTAGGCAAGCTCTTTTGTCATTTTTGAGTTCCATTTAGTGGCCCAAGTAAGAATTCAAGAGTTGGTTTAGTTTTATTGAGTTTTGAGAGGTTTAGAGGTTGAAAACTAAAACTGCTGCATCAGAAATTATAGTGCAGACCTGCACAAAGTCTGCTGATCTCAGCTTATTGCTTGCTTCAAATCTGCTTATCCTCTTGTGCTTATTGCCTGAAAATTGGTTTCTGAGTAGGTTGTAGTATCAGCTTTTAGGTTCTGAGCTTGATTTTCACTTTGTAGCTTATTATATTAGCTTAATTCAGTCTGCAAAATAGCCCCGCTTGGAACTGCTCAGACCTGCTGCATTTTATGTTTCTATGTGCACCTTCTCTTGGACTTATTTGAATAAGCAATTGATTGCTAAATTTGGGCATTCTTTATTTATAAGTAGTCTGTAGTATAAGCTTTGAGAATCTGCTTTTTGTTTTCCCCAATTAGCTTTTTCCTAGCTTATAGAACAGCTTAAAGAGGGTTGTTTCATCATTTTGCTTCTGTCATATAGGTTAACTGCTCAACTGCTTATTGGTTATTTCTGAGTGCTTATTTGTTTTCTAAAAGTTTATTTAAGCTTTAATTAGTGTGTTAATCTATTTTTGAGCTTTTGATAAAATTTGGTACTGTAGAGCTTATTTTTAGTGCTTATTTCCATCTGCTTTTTACACAAACTGCTTATTAGGGTTCAGAAAAGTTCTATTTTCATTTTTCTTAGATTCTAAATATCATTTAAGATTTTTCTGCAAAGTTTCATATTTTTCCAAATCAGTTTTCTATTTTTAATCATTTAATTAGTTTCTTTTAGTTTTTAATTCATAAAAAATTAAATAAAAATCAAAAAAATATAATTCTTTTTTCTAAAATTTTCTTTTATTATTTAGAATTTAGGAAAATTATTTTCATAATTCTTGGACTTATAATTTAGAATTTCACTTTTTAGATACGTTTTTAAAAATCGTAACGTACGTTTTTAAGTTTAAATTCTCGTTTTTAGAATCGTGTTCTTAGATTACTTGTACCCCTAGTTTAATTACTTGTTTTTATTAGTTATTTCATATTCGTAGTATAAAATCCCCAAAATATCACTCTTATTCACCATTCACTTCACAATTCGACACAGTTACCGACAACTCAACTTCAACCTTCGTTGGGACTACGACCCGGGAAAATACATTCGTTGTATTTTCTTTGGAATAAAAATACTAATTGGTTGAAAAACATCATTAGGTAAAAGTGGTGTAAATAATTTTAAAAAGTTTTAAATTAATTAAAGGTGATTTAGAAAAAATTTAATTAAATTTAAAAGATTTAATATTGATTTGAGTTAGTTAAAATAATATAAAAGAGTTATTTTTTATTTTTTTTTTTAAATGCTTTCGGCGGGGACATGTCCCCGCCGAAAGATTTCACCAAAAAATGTGTTTTTCCCTCATTTGGTCAAGACCTCCCAAGCCCAATGCCAAAATTGGCAAAGGCGGGAAGGTGGTGCGTGGTGCCACAAAGAACGCAAAACTCCACCAAATGAGGAATGAGACTGGTCGTCCGGTATCGATCAGATTCCGAAAGAACGCGAAAGGGATGTGGGAGCATGTTAGCGATCACTCTTCGTGGTTCTCCAACATGGTCGGGACATTGTTACGGGAATCAATTCCCATGCATTATGATTCGTGGGATAAGGTTCCCGAGATCACGAAGGCCCACATCGATAACCAGCTCCACGTAAGTTTTTTTTATCTTTTATTTTTTTAATTATTGTGTTTATTTATTTTAAATGTGTTTATTTATTTAAATTTGTATATTTATTTTAATTATATTTTATTGCAGCATTTCTTTTATCTCGGCGAACACCTTGCCGGTCCGGATAGAGACGATATTGTCAGAAGTATCGAAGCTTACCTTAGAAAGCGATACGATGACAACAAGTACAAATTCAAAAGGCAAAATTTTACACGGCAAAGTGGGATTGAGAAAGTTGAAAAGATCAAGAATAAGCGTCCGGCGAACCAGACGCCTGAGGATTGGGAGAAACAGGTAAATTACTAGATCGACACGTTATTATTATTATTATTATTATTATTATTATTATTATTATTATTATTATTATTATTATTATTATTATTATTATTATTATTATTATTATTATTATTATTATTATTATTATTATTTTTATTATTATTATTATTATTATTATTATTATTATTATTATTATTATAATAAGGGTACGTGACACTCTCGCTGACATTTGTTCTCAGTCCGGGATCTCGGCTCGTAAAGAGGTGGACATCGGTCTTTGTAGAGAAAGGGACAAAAACTTACGCCCAGCTGATATATTGCTCTATTCTTGGGACAGTGGGTAAGATGTTTGTGTCGATTTGACAGGGTCGTCTCCTTTGACGCAAACTGGTATGGTTGATTTTGGGCCAGGACGAGTGGTGTTTGAAGCAGCACAACGCAAACGCGTCAAGTATGAGACCAAGTGTGCCGATATTGGATATGGGTTTCTCCCCTTCTCATTCTCTTCCTTTGGGGAACTTGGCAAGGATGCGGTGGCCCTACTGAAGCGGATTCGAAAGTTCTCTGAGACTCAGGACATTGGAGTGCGCGTCGCTGTTCATATTTTTAGTAGGATTAGCTTTGCAATAGCTAGAGGGGTGGGGGCCCAGTTATTATCTCGGCTCCCCTCTAATTTCTTGTAGATCCTACGAGTTTCTAATGAAGTGATGTTTATAATAATAAAAAAATAATAATAATAAAAAATAGTAATAATAATAATAATAATAATAATAATAATAATAAATAATAATAATAATAATAATAATAATAATAATAATAATAATAATAATAATAATAATAATAATAATAATAATAATAATAATAATAATAACAATAATAATGTTACATTCTCTCTCCATGTGTGGGCGATTTTCTACCTCTTCAAGATCTGCTCCTCCATCATTGAAGATCTGCTCCTAGCTGATCCATGATGCCTCTCACAATCCCATCTTCTATGGTGATCTCACGTTCAACACCCAAAGTTGAATCCGGGTTCCATCCTTTCCTGTTAATAATTCCTTTGTATTTCCCGTATATATATTTTGCTTTCTATCTTCTCGGATCGAATTGGGTTTTCATCTTTGAAACCCTTCTCCCTCCTTAGTCTCGTAGTTGTTGCTAGGGTTCTTATTTAGTTCAGGTCATCCCCTACTCGGTGGGTTGCTACAGTTATCAGGTTTTATAAAAAAAAATAAAATAAAATAAAAAATAAAAATAAAAAATAAAATAAAATAAAATTGTTCGTGATGCCTATAGTTCAGGTCATCTCCTTGGTGGTATTGCTTTTTGGGTGCTGCGGAAAAGTGCTCTTTGTTCCGAAATTTCATGATCCTTAGTGACTCTAAAAAATGTCGTCTGTATATTGACGATACTGCTGCTATCTTTTTGTGTTAGCTGCTGTGGTTTTCTTGGTCCTTTGGTATTTGTGATTTGGTGATATATGTGGCATTTGGTGATATCTGTGGCATTGCTTTGGTACATTTCGGTGGATATCAGTATCGAAACAGTGAGGTTACTTGGTGGTTTCAATGCCTACTATTAGGTTTCACTGTCCCTTTGTGGGTCTTAGTAGATGTCGAGATGGTGGTGGTAATGGCTTATTAAAACTTCTTTGATCACTCATCTTCGCGATTGGCACGTTAGTGGTGAGGCTCAATCTATCACTAGGCATTCTCTTTTGTCGGATTTGGCTATTTTTGAAAGGGCTGAGGTTACCCTTAAGCGTATGGGTTTGTGGTTATGTGGTGGTTGTTTCAAAACGCACACCTTCCGGACTAGCTGTCGTCATGGTGCGGGGTCTGATTTTGTGTCTCCTCCTGATTGTGGTGATGATATTGTTCGGTTCGTGTTATATGATCTCACCAAACCATAGGTTCCTTCCCCTGTTGCCCGTGTTGAGGATTTGGTTTCGGACGAGCTTGGTGGTTTTGATTTACCTCTTCTTGATGCTTTATTCTCTAAGGGGTTGCGGACTGTCAAATCCATCCCCCCCAAATGTCGTTTGGAGTTTTCTCGTGCTTTGAAAAAAGCTCTTGATATGGTGATCTGCGCGCCTGATGACATTTCTTGTTGGGTTGGTTTGTTAGTCTTGCCTCTTTGTCTCCTTAAAACTTTTTGCCCGAGGAGTAATCAAGAGTGTAGGTCGGCCACTAAGCGTCAACGCCAGGAAGAGTATATTGTTAATGCTATTCATGCATGGGGCACCCCTGGGGGCAGTTTGCAGGTTGTACGTGAGGTTTTAGCCGAACCATCCCCATCATGGTCTAATATTGATGATGACAGTTTGGATTTGGGTGACCGTAATGTCAAGCAGTGTAAGAGGAAGATTTGTGATGGTCACTATACTGCAGCGGTCAGAGTTCTTTCGTCTTCTGGTATTGCACCGTATGATGTTTCTACTCTTGAAGACTTAAAAGCTAAGCACCCTTTCCAGTCGGCTCATCTCTTACCTGATATTCCTATCGATCATTATTACCTTATCGCATCTCCTGCTACGGTTCTTGACATGATCAAGAGTTTCCCTCGTGGTACTTCATGTGGACGGGATAGGTTGCGTGCCCAACACCTTTTGGATTGTTTAAATGGTGCAGCTGTGGCTATTTCTGACGAGTTGGTCGCTTCTATCACCCAAGTGGTGAATCTTTTTCTTGCTGGTAAATGCCCGAGGGTGTTGGGGGAGTACATTGCTAGTGCTCCTCTCACACCCTTAGTCAAACCAGGAGGGGGTATCCGTCCTATTGCTGTTGGGACTGTTTGGAGGCGATTAGTTTCCAAGGTATGTGCGTCCATGATTGGCCATTCTTCAGATGGTTATTTAGATGATTTACAATTTGGTGTTGGGGTATCGGGTGGAGGGGAGGCTATCCTTCATGCGGTGAATCGTTTGATTGAGGATCGTGGGGGTGATGTTGGTCTTTCTATGTTGTTGGTTGACTTTAAAAACGCTTTCAACATGGTGGATCGGGCTGTTATGTTGCGTGAGGTTCGGCTCCATTTCCCGGCTATTTCACTGTGGGTGGAATTCTGTTACTCCAGTCCTGCCAGGTTATATTATGGTGAGCATACTCTTTGGTCTCATCAAGGTGTGCAACAAGGTGATCCGCTTGGGCCTCTCCTCTTTGCTTTAGTGTTACATCCCTTGGCATGTAAGATTAGAGACTCTTTTGACCTTTCTTTTCAAGCATGGTATTTGGATGATGGCACTATTATTGGCGATACTTTGGTTGTGGGTAAGGTTTTAGAGCTAATTATGATGGATGGACCTTGTCGGGGCTTACACCTCAATGTTGATAAAACTGAAGTTTTTTGGCCAAAGGAAGATCCCAGAAGCAGGTTTGCGGGTGTTTCCCCCCCCCCCCCAATATTGCTCGTCCCTTACACGGTGTTAAATTGTTGGGTGGGCCCGTTAGTGTGGATTTTGAGTTTGGTAGTAAGCTTGTTTTGAAAAGGGTTGCTAAAACTATTGAACTTATGGATGCGGTTGCCAAACTTAATGACCCTCAATGTGAGTTGTTGTTACTTCGTGCATGTGCTAGTATTTCCAAGTTGTATTTTTCTATGCGCATATGTTCTCCCCGGGTCTTTGAGTGTGCTCAGGTTTCTTTTGATGCGGCACTTCGTTCTTCCTTGGAGCGTATTGTCACTGCTTCTGGGCCTGGTTTTGGTGATTGGCAATGGAGACTCGCCACCCTACCCTTTGCTTTTGGGGGGCTTGGTGTATATTCTGCAGGTGATGTCTTGAACTATGCTTTCCTAGCTTCTAGACTTCAATCTGCTAGCTTGCAGACTAAGCTTCTCCATAGTTCTGGTATTGTTACTGCTGGTCCTTCTTTTGATGATGCTTTATGTACTTTTAATGTTAATATGGACATTGACCTTTTGAGTAACCCTATCGAGGTCGCTGCCCCCAAACTTATGAAGAAATTGGCAGATATATATTTCGATCGGGTTACCCAAACTGTTGAATCTACATACCATCTAGCTCCTCGACAGATGGCTTTATGGAGTTCACTAAAGGAGGATCATACTTCAGATTGGCTTAGGGTGGCTCCGATTTCGGGACTGGGACAAACTATGAATGCCAGGACTTATCGTTGTGTGTTGTGCTATCGGTTGGGCGTTCCTCTTTTCACTATTCAGGTACCGTGTTCGGCCTGTTCTAGGGTTTTCACTGAAGATATTTATGGGGATCATGCTGTTTCATGTGCGGGAATTGTTGGCATTAAACACCGGCATAACATTGTACGTGATGTTCTTGTTGATATTTGTTCTCGGTCCGGAATCTCAGCTCGTAAGGAGGTGGATATTGGGCTTCATGGAGACAGGGACAGATCCTTACGACCGGCTGATATATTGCTTTATTCTTGGGACGATGGGTGTGATGTATGTGTTGATCTTACGGGTTCGTCGCCTTTGACGCAATCTGGGATGATTGATTTTATGCCAGGGCGTACGTTTATTGATGCAGCACAGCGTAAACGTGTCAAGTACGATGCCAAATGTGTTGATATCGGGTATAGTTTCCTCCCCTTCTCTTTCTCTTCTTTTGAAGAACTTGAGAAGGATGCAGTAACCCTACTAAAGCGTATTCGACGATTCTCTATGACTCAAGACCTTGGGGCGCGTGCTGCGGTTCATATTTTTAATAGAATTGGTTTTGCTATTGCTAGAGGTGTGGGGGCCCAGTTGGTTTCTCGGCTTCCCACCAATTTCTTGTAAATTCTATGAGTTTTTAATGAAGTGATGTTTATAAAAAAAAATATATATATAAAAAAATAATAATAATAAAAATAAAATAATAATAATAATAATAATAATAATAATAATAATAATAATAATAATAATAATAATAATAATAATAATAATAATAATAATAATAATAATAATTCATTTATATAATAGTTTTTATTATTTATAATAAGCAGGTGAAGCACTGGTCAGATCCAAAGAAGTTGAGGATCGGGGCGATCAACAGGCAAAACCGGCTCGCGAGCACGAGTTCTAGCCTTCATGGATCCCATTCGTTAGCTGTTATACACGATAACTTCGTAATACACTTTTTAATCATTTTATTTATATATATAGTATTGGGTGAGTCTTGATTGATTTTTTATAAACAGTTGAGCCGCCCCATCGACTCCACGGATGGTAGAGACTTGATCGAGCTTTACAGACACAACCATACGAGAGGCGACGTCTTTGAGTCTCCAGTGTCCGAGGCTAGATACGTAAGTATAATTTATTTCCAAAAACTCACCCACATTAATGCAATTTAATAAATCACGACTTATATATTACTTTTCTTGTTTTTTTGTAACTAAACAGAATGAGATGATACGGATGCGGACATAGAGCACCTCCTCCGGGACGACTATGATTGACCTGGATATTATGCGCCAGGTGATCGGTGGTAAGAAGCGCGGTCATATTCCTGGCGTAGGTCTAGTGTTACCCGGAGGTGGTCAGAAGACGACCCTCAGCGCCTCACGAGCTCGCGAGCAAGCCTCCTCGTCCTCGCTGCAGGAAA
The DNA here is from genome assembly GCA_021014915.2 of Artemisia tridentata subsp. tridentata. Classification (NCBI taxonomy): domain Eukaryota; kingdom Viridiplantae; phylum Streptophyta; class Magnoliopsida; order Asterales; family Asteraceae; genus Artemisia; species Artemisia tridentata. The sequence goes on from CP139509.1 coordinate 79,446,909, forward strand.
CTGTGCAGAAGCAATCCCAGGAGTTGTCCACGCAAAGGACACAGATTGATATTTTGTTGGACTGGGCCAGGAGTCAGCCGGGTTTTACCGAGCAGCTAGCGAGTGGCTTGCCGGGGACATCGGGATCACAAAATGCTACACAGGGTGAGTCTCGAGGTACTGGGGAGGGGAGTGGGGGTAGTGGGGAGACTGGGGAGTAGCGTATGGCTTGTTTGGGTTCGATGGGTCGGTTTATATTTGTTTTGGGGTTATGGACAAAGTTGTGTAGATTTACATGGATTCTTATGTGTTTATGTAGTTTATGTGTTAGGATTCCCGCTAAATTGTTCCCCGCGTATAGTTTTGGACCATTTTGCGGATAGCTAGCTTATGTATAGGTTTTGGACCATTTTGCGGATAGCTAGCTTATGTATAGTTTTGTAGATGATCATGTGATCGCGCTTTTTGAACCATTTTTGGCGAATTTGGATACATATGATTATGTTTAGCGAATTTGGATATATATGATATCATGTTTAGCGAATTTGGGTTTGTTGTTGTTGTTGTTGATGTTGTTGTATGTTTAGCGAATTTGGCGATGTTGTAGCATAAAACAGGTTCTAAAAACAGGTTGTGATGTTGTAGATTTTTTTCGGAAAAAATCTGAAAATTACCCATTTTGCAGCAATATGCTGCAAAATGGGTCAGAGGCTTTTGGCGGGGACATGTCCCCGCCAAAAGATTGAACCAGTTATATCTGGTTAAGCTTTTTGGCGGGAATATGTCCCTGCCAAAAGAATTTACTGCAACAGTGTAGTACTCTTTTTGGCGGAAAGAATTCATTGCAACAGTGTAATACTCTTTTTGGCGAGGACATGTCCCCGCCAAAAGAATTTACTGCAACAGTGGATGGCTCTTTTAGCGGGGACACGTCCCCGCCAAAAGACTTAATTAATTATCATAATCCCTTATTTATGTGACTTTCTGGTTAATTAACGAACTTTTTGGCGGGGACATGTCCCCGCCAAAAGTGATGCCACGCTGGACCAAGTTTGACCAGCTCAAAGGCTGTGGCACCCACAAGTCCCCGCCAAAAGTTGTCATTTATCTCCGCCGAAAGTATCAGCGGCGAGCTTGCGGCGGGGACCTTTCGGCGGGGACATGTCCCCACCAATAACTTTCAGCGATGACATGTCCACGCCGAATGGGTAAAAATGTCCCCTCCGAAAGGGTCGAATGTTGTAGTGTCATTATCCTATGTTTATGTACAAGATTAGCCCACTATTAGATAGCTATTTCATCAAGCTATAAAACTTTTATATAATGTATTGTTTTGCTAATGAATTAATGAGATATGGAAAAATCATATTTTGGCAAATATGTGTTCATTAAACACGTTCTATGTAGCAGAAGCACCTCAATACATACAACAAGAAGACAGGTATTGTATAAACTTGAAGATATACATTACCAATAATCATCACTAAGCAAACACTATCATTAAAAAAAATTTAAACAGTTGAAATTCCTCAAAATGATTTCCCTTTCGAAGTCTAGGTACTCTTAGTAGCATAATGACAATCCCCACACACCCGCAGATTTAAAAATATTCTATTAGAAGTCTCTAAGAATTATTTATAATCCCAGATATGATCGCCACTCTCTCACTATGACTCATTCGTACGAATATGTTGTTTTTAATCATCTTCAAAATTGCAACACAAAGCAACGATCATAAACATGCCCCAAACTTTCATTATTGCCACTAAAGTTTAAACTATTGAACTTCTTATCTTGTTTTGTTTGACTTAAAATCTTCCTCGACCTATAGGAAAGATGGATTTGACCCTTAGATCGACAATTAACAAGTTATTTAGTACTTAATTAGGTCTATAACTCGCAGGTAAAGGCAACATATGCAATATTCAAACCACAGATACCTTTCATTTAACATGTAAAGAAAAAACAGAGTGGCATCGAGTGATGCGCAAAAGGTAATTTTGCGCCCAAATTTCAAGATGACTAGAAGAGTATAAGATCTTTGTATTTGACAATATAACGGCCAAGCTCAAATATGGGTTGGGTCTATTAAGGTTTATAGTATCTTCTATGTATTGCACTATAAATTCCTATTAATAATACAATACTTCTTATGGGGATTTCATCCTCTAACATGGTATCAAAGCGGATTTGATCCTCAGACTTAGATGGCTATGATGAGCCACTTCCCCTAAATCACCTCGTCAAACCCTTGTCACCACCCTTTATCCCTTATAAAAAAGGGTTCAATTTTCTGCTAAAACCCTAGCTGCTTACCGTTTTGGCCGTAAATTTTTAACCGTTTGGTAGTAACGGACTTGGTCAGTGCCATTCTCTTCATTTTTCAATTCTGCACAAAACCCAACTTGAATCACCTCCTTTCTGCACAAAACCCAAATTGAATCACCTCCTTCAACCTCTGGACGCGCCGCTAAAAGTTTACTGCCAAAAAAAAAGTTTATGTTTACTTTTGCTGTTGCTGCATGATAAAGATTAATCTCCGCTTTCTGTTGGATGTGTCATCAAATTAATTATTTGCTTTACCATCTTTCCTTTGTTACCGCTTTATTTTTCTTTTGTTGTTGCATATGAAGATTTATATCCGCTTGTTGTCGAATGTCTTCATCAACAAAACTTTTATTTTATTGCTAGCACTTTGATGGTGCAAAATCTTTTACAATTAAGTACAATTTAATTTTGGTATTGTAATGCAATATTTTATTTGAGTACCTATGGTACATGCCACTGTAATTTAATTCTTAAAATCCTATATATACCTACTTTACATATTTAGTGGTGCTCATATTTTTCAACCTTATCTGAAGTGGTTGCATTAGTTTCTTCCACGTCTGACTTAGTTTAACACGTAAGAAAAACATTTTATGTTTTTTAAGAATATTCTTGTCGCCTATTAGTCAAAGGTTTATATTTATTTTTAAGCATTTTTATTACGGTTTTGCTAACAACCACCTCGTAAGGTTGTGTTTAAATATTTCATAATTAAAAAATTAACAATAAATGAATACCAAATATTTCATCTTTAACATCGCATTTCATGTTTAAAATAAATAAATGTATATAATTATGGAATATACTAGTTCATTTAATGCTAATTTTTTAATTAAGAAATGCTTAAACACAACCCCAAAGGTCGTGGTTAACGAAACCCTTTTAATTATTGTTGTGTTTGTGTTTCAGGGTTTGTAACAACCAATCTGAGGACTTGTTACCATGAAGACTACTGGATGGTGTTATTCAGTCTTAGTGTTCTACTTTTTCTTCATGTCAAGTTCCGTAGTATTTTTTTTAATTTTTTTTTTCAATTTGTTATTTTTTTGAAATATCTTTTATATAATAAAACAAAACCTCTAGTGGGGACTTTTACATTTCAAAAAATCAAATCATACCTTATTAAGTAATAATCAAATTATTATTATTATTATTTTCTTAAATATTAAATAAGAAAAGCCTAAATACTTCTAAATTTATCCATATTCTACAAAAAAAAAGAATGTGATTTGTAATCATTCAATAAAAACTTACAAAAATATATGTGTCAAAATATAAAAAATTAAAACTTGAAAACGGTGGAGCAATTTTTTCAAAGATTTGGGCTGAAACTTAAAATTCAGTATCATTCCCACTAAATATTTGAAGTCCCAACATTCCCAAATTCCTCTTCTATCAATCAAACTCGATCTCTTATCATTCATTCACGCACAATCATTGACGCAAGAACATCTCCTCCAAATCTAATTAATATTAAAACCCACTACATTCGTAAATAACCCTAATTCAATACCTCAATCAAAGTACAATTGTTTTGAAGGTCCTGTTATAATAATTAAAACCCCTCGCAAATATACCACTAACTATTGCACAACAGTTTGCAAGATTCCCATTTGGAAGTGCCATTAACAAGAACATTTTAACAAACTCGGACTACAAAAATTGGTTCCTTTCAAGATTTAAGTACGCTACATTTGAAAACGAAATGAAATGGTATACAAATGAACGTATCCAAAACCGGGAAGACTACTCAGCAGCCGATGCCTTGCTTTTGTTTACAAAATCAAATGGGATTCATGTGAGAGGCCACAATGTATTCTGGGACGACCCGAAGTATCAACCAAGTTGGGTTTATAATCTTGGAACGCAGCAACTATGGGATGCAACCACAAAGAGAATAAACTCAGTCATGCGCCGATACTCCGGCCAAATTATTGCATGGGACGTTCTCAATGAGAATTTGCATTTCAATTTCTTTGAAAGCAAACTTGGAGAGAAAGCTTCCTCAAGTTTCTACACAACAGCTCGATCTCTCGATAGAAACGCTGCTTTGTTCGTGAATGACTTTAATACCATTGAATCACCTGGGGATGGAGCCTCATCGCCTGATAGTTACCTTCGGAAACTCAAGCAGATTTGGAATGGGGGTTATAAAGGGCCGTTATCAATCGGGTTAGAAGGTCATTTCGGCAATGTCAACATACCTTACATGAGATCCGCCATTGATAAGGTTGCGAGTTCAGGACTGTCCATCTGGCTCACTGAAGTAGATGTTCAACCAGGGCCGAATCAGGTATCATCTAGGGTTCAAACACACTATCTTTCATCTGAATCTAAAAATATCATGACTATTTAGTTGCTATGGGATGATGGGTGTGATTTTTATTTATTTACTTATTTTATCTAATCCATTCTTGATTTACAAGTGATGTGAATTACAGGCTGCCTTGTTGGATCAAGTTCTAAGAGAAGCTCATGCACATCCATCAGTTAATGGAATAGTTCTATGGTCAGCATGGAGTCCACAAGGCTGCTACAGAATGTGCCTAACGGATAACAGTTTCAGGAACTTGCCCACAGGCAATGTCGTGGACCAGATCATTAAAGAATTCTTTGGGGCGACCATTACAGCCACCACAGATGTTAATGGTTTCTATGAGACAAAGCTAATTCATGGAGATTATGAAGTTACATTTGAGGATTTTGATCTTTATAAATCCGAAATATATAATAAATCTCGATGGATAACCCACCATTTTAAGGTTGATGCATCAAGTTCTGCTGAGCACATTTCTCATTTCAACTTTAAAATTTGAGATGAAGATTTCGTGTAATGTTTTTCTAATAAATGATTATAAAATGTTATGTTCAGCTGTTAGTGTAGATGGTATTTTCCATAAATTCATAATTGGTGGCCCTTGAGTTTGTAGAGAATTCGAGATTCCCATGTCCACAGGATCGAATAATCAAAAAGGTTGAACAAGGATTTGATTCTATTAACTCCAACAATATAGATTACATTGTTGTGTAGACACACTCTCCAATGTTTACAGAACGTCCTATTTATAGACAATCTGCGAACCATCATGTCCATTCGGTAAAAGGCATAACCGAATAAATAACTACTTTAACTACCTATAACTACTTAACCGCCATAACTAACTATACGGTTATAAACTAACTAATCAACAAGTTCAGCCCTTAGGCTTTCGTTTGTTACATAACCACTAAACACTTTGCCTAACAAGACTTATACAATTAAAGTCCAACATTTCCCCCCTAATTGTTTAAGTCTTGTTCTTCGAATCTTCATGCTCTTCTCCGCGTTCTTCTGTTCTCCGTGGCAACGTAGTCTTCAATTTTTCAAACTTAGATTCTTCAACAATCTTCAACTCCAGAAGTCCCTGGGTTATTTCCTCCCGGCCTTCTCCTCGCCTGAAGTCTCACGTTAACACTTCACAATGTTGTTGTTGTTGTCTTGCTGTTGTTACCACAAACAGTACCGAAAATTCTTCTCGTTCTCTCTTTCCTGTCGAACACAAATACTATCCACAACAAAACGTTGTTGTTCCTTTTCCTTTTGTCGTACACAGACTCTAACCACAACAAAAATGTTGTTCCTTTCTGTCGAACGCAAATTCTGTCCGCAACAAAACTGTACGACAGTCCCTTCTTTTCTTTTTTTCTTTTTTTTTACACCTTGAAACGTTTTTTTCCTTTCTTTTGTGTCGTTTTACTGCAGCAAACACCCACAAAAGTTCCTACGTTTCTCGTTATTCCACTTCTTATCACGAAGCTTTGTTTCCCTCTTGTGTGTCTTGATTTCGTCTCCACAAACGTCTCCTAGACCTTTCTTGTTCACAGTATCCTTCCAACCCAACTGAGTCGTTCTCGGTCTCCTTCCAAGTGATCTACGTTGTGTCTCTGTTTTTTTTACTTCGAAATCCAATTCCTTTCCTTCACACAATCATCGATACTCCTCACGGTATCCTTCCACCAAACAAACGATATGTTTGTTTTGTTTCCTTATCGTTGTTGTCGTAACCTTGTGTCGCCTTGATGCGTTTTCCACAATATAATAATCCTTGAGTACTATTCCTTCTCGGTTATACGTTCCAAACCTTTCCACAACAACGTTCACTGCTCACGTTTTAACCCCGCGTGCTTCCTTCCCTTTGTGTCTTGTTTAACCCGGTTTCACAAAGTTCTTAACCCACTCTTTTTTTTAATTTCTTACCAAAACGATGTGTATTTGTTTCCTGTGTCGCGTTAACACCCACAAAAGTTCCTACGTTTCTCGTTATTCCACTTCTTATCACGAAGCTTTGTTTCCCTCTTGTGTGTCTTGATTTCGTCTCCATAAACGTCTCCTAGACCTTTCTTGTTCACGGTATCCTTCCAACCCAACTGAGTCGTTCTCGGTCTCCTTCCAAGTGATCTACGTTGTGTCTCTGGTTTTTTTACTTCGAAATCCAATTCCTTTCCTTCACACAATCATCGATACTCCTCACGGTATCCTTCCACCAAACAAACGATATGTTTGTTTTGTTTCTTTATCGTTGTTGTCGTAACCTTGTGTCGCCTTGATGCGTTTTCCACAATATAATAATCCTTGAGTACTCTTTCCTTCTCGGTTATACGTTCCAAACCTTTCCACAACAACGATCACTGCTCACGTTTTAACCCCGCGTGCTTCCTTCCCTTTGTGTCTTGTTTAACCCGGTTTCACAAAGTTCTTAACCCACTCGTTTTTTTAATTTCTTACCAAAACGATGTGTATTTGTTTCCTGTGTCGCGTTAACAGTGAACCACAACCAATCCTCAGCGCTTATTCTACTCTTGTTCCACGCTCCACTTGTAAACGTCAAGAGATTTCTTCCTTTTCCCTTCGTTGTCACCAACAAAGTTTTACCCCACCAATCTCGTTTATGTCAACGTTTGCAACTTCCGTCGATTCCGGTTGTGCACCACCATCTCCGACGTGTTCCGATCGATATTCCAAGTAAATTCTCTTTTCCATCAAACTAGGACATTACAGAAATACCAATTGTATATTTGGTGTCTTTTCCTTCCATGTTCTTCGTCCCCTTGTTTTCTGAAAACGAAAAACACCGCTGTCCTTTGATCGCTATGATCAAAGTTGAATCAAATCCTTGCAATCTTTCTTTCTCTTTCTTTCTTTCTTTCTTTCACAGGTTTCTTTCTGTTCTTCCAGGATCTTTTAACCATGGTCTCTGATGCCACTGTAGAGAATTCGAGATTCCCATGTCCACAGGATCGAATAATCAAAAAGGTTGAACAAGGATTTGATTCTATTATCTCCAACAATATAGATTACATTGTTGTGTAGACACACTCTCCAATGTTTACAGAACGTCCTATTTATAGATAATCTGCGAACCATCATGTCCATTCGGTAAAAGGCATAACCGAATAAATAACTACTTTAACTACCTATAACTACTTAACTGCCATAACTAACTATACGGTTATAAACTAACTAATCAACTAGTTCAGCCCTTAGGCTTTCGTTTGTTACATAACCACTAAACACTTTGCCTAACAAGACTTATACAATTAAAGTCCAACAGAGTTTATCATGCCATACCATATATATATATATATATATATATATATATATATATTATATATAATATATATATATATATATATATATATATATATATATATATATATATATATATATACACACATATATACATAGATTGACAACATTGTATGACTGTCTATTAGCTATCTATGAACAACAAATTAGAAAGTGTTTATCCTATAATTTTAACTAATTAATTTTATGGGAAATTTGCATAAGGTACATTCAAGATGACACACTTACTTCCAACTTAACTCAACTTAATGGCATATTACTAAAACTATGCTATTTTTTCATATTCTGAGATTACCCTTATCATTGTGTATTTTAATATACTAGACGAGTACCCGTGCATAGCAACGGGATTTTATAGCAACGGGACTTTCTAGGTTGATCTTACCTCAATTTTGAAAAGTGACTAGCGTGATAGATACAGTTCCCTTACTTCGGCATTTTATTCAAAAAAAGAAACATGTTTGGACTATGGAAGATCAAAGTATTTACTACATGGTGCCGTATAAGATTAAGTGGTTTAGGAAGAATTCTATATAAACTAGCTAGTAACACAAACTAAATAATCTAGTTTTAGGAAATTGAATAGTATACTCATTTTATAAGCAACGATATGTTCACTTAATTTTGGTATGCCAATAATAAGCATAGTAGGATAGAAATCAGAGTGTATTAATTGCAATTATAGTGATTACCAGGGTGAAAATGCATTGGCATTATCGATATTATGTATGTATGAACTAATGAACAGTTGGTAATCACGAGTCTCGAAAGAACTCTCAATACATAAGACACGAAAATTTCAAACAAGATGAAAAAATCTGTTAAGCATAATTGCAAAGACCGTAAATGCAATAACCACCAGGCATGCACTTGTTGCCGCACGACCCACAGTTTCTCTTGTCATACGCCAAATTCACACACTCTCCTCCGCAACACGAGCTCGTAAATTTGCACTTGTTTTTGCATGCTCCACAGTTGTGTTTGTCTTCGCTTAAGTCCATACATTTGTTGTTACAACAGGTAGAGTTCTTCCCTTCTAAGATGTGACAAATTTCGTTGTCTTTGTTGCAATGGTCTGCAGGTCTAGAGTTCTTGGTCGCAGCTAGGAAACAATTTACCCTCTTTGGAAATGGTTTCACAACTAAGGATTCACTTCTTGCCGCTTTGCCATTGTCTCGGATGGAGGTGTTTGCAAGGATCATGATGGTAATGGTGATGGTAATGATGAGCATGAATAGTACTTTGATCATCTTCGACATGGTTATGATGAAATAAAAGACCATAGATTGAGGATTGAAGAATTGAGTGAGTTAAGGTTGATGAATTGGAACAGTTGATGTTGGTACTTATATAGGGTGAGGATGGAGGTTAACCCTTGGTACCAGGAGAAATATCGAGTAAATGTGTGTAGTGATCTTACTATACATACACTCTTTTAAAAAACTATAGCTTGGATACGGTGAATGTATGTCTTGGATTAGATCACACTAGTATACTACTTTTCAGATTAAATTAACGAGGTAAGTCAACTTACTTGTATTTGCTTTAAGAGATAGAATTAGAATTTTTTGCTGGTCAAAGTAACATAAGATATTTTAACTCCATTACTTTATGTTTTAGAGGAACTATATGATTCAACACGTTCCTTTATGCAGCAACATCTTTAAAGCTAATTGGAAAATGATGTGATCTTGAATCTCCTGTCCATGTTAACTCAAGTATAAAGGTTGATATATATCTCAACGTACGGTGGGAACATGTAGTATAAGACGGTGGTAACGGGTAAATTCACAGTGTTCATCCCAAATTTAACAGACCTTTTCGATCCGAAAGAAAAATAGTGCAGCTAAGGTGAATCTTCGACTACAAGACTAAATTTATATATGGATTTTAAAAATGAAGCTCTAAAGGATATTCTTAAAACGGTAAGTTTCATTACATAACTACCTTTACACGACATTATTTTGATTGGATAAATAACAAAACATATCTTCTGATGAAGCGAAAAGTGTACCGCTTTTAGAGGGTCATTTAAGCCCTAAATCGTATTTATTTGATCAAATATTGCCCTAAATCGTTCCTTTTGTCATTTTAGGTACTTTGGAGAAGAAATCTGGAAAAGGAAGCATTTTGGACGTTTTTGGAGCATAAAAGTGAAGAAAATGACAAAGTCTCAAAATCGGCTGGAAAAGTACCTTTGACGGCGTCAAGTATTGCTCTTGACGGCGTCATGGCTTGGCAAAAGAGGTGGATACGAAAAATACACATGATAAGCCAGGGAGTTTTGCAATATAAAGTTTGACGGCGTCACCCTTTAAGGTGATCAAGGCCATCACGGTTTAAACTAAAGAGGGACGGCGTCAAGCCCATTTCTGACGGCGTCAAGCCTTGATAAGCCAGAGCGAATTTTGGAGCACTACAAAGGGACGGCGTCAAGAAGGCCATCCGGGAACCCTAGACACGGCGAGGTGACGGCGTCAAGATCTACAACGTTACGCCGTCAGCCCTTAAACTCTATATATAGTTTTGCAATTTTTTGTCATTAGTGTGCAACTTTGTGAGGAGAAACCCTAAGACGAATTTCTGCCATTTTTAAGGGTTTTCATACCCTTGGATCTCCCATGTTTAATTGAAGATAAGTAATTACTTAATCAATCAATATGTCTATGTGTTGTTTGATTATATCTTGTTCTTGTCTTTTGATTAACATGCTAGGCTAGATTTATCTTGTGTTTGCTTAGATCTAATGAAACCTAACTATTGATTATCGGTTATTAGTGTGTTATTAATTGTATTGGATGATTGTTTATCGATGTTAGGCTTAAGAAAACTGGCTAACCTCCTATACGGTAACTTGCTTGAACGTCTTAAGAAACATGAACCAATGCGTACTAGGTTTATATGGTTGTATTTAATGCATGAGCGAATTCTAGTGATCCCATGTTAGGAGCTTCCTAGCCGGCTCGACATAGGAGTGAAGTAGGAGCTTGTAGAGTTGGGGAAGTACGTACGCCACCCCACGATTGGTATTAAGGAATACACCCATCATCCATGCAATTAATACACACTAATCAACCGGTAAAAGATAGTTAGGGAGTAAGGAAATCTAAGTAAACACATTTCTCTCCACATAAGTTTCACAACCTTTTCATTTTCAATTATTTTATTTTATTTGCATTTGTAGTTATTTGGGTTAGTTGACTAGCAACTAATTCCGCCCACTCCTTCAAACCCGAGATTTTACTTGCTTTCATAAAAATATAAAAATACAAAAAGAATCTTCCCTCACCCTCAGACCTAATCAGAATAGTTTTTCATACCTAACGAACACTATTCCCTGTGGAGAACGATTAATCCCCCGTACTTACCACTACACTATACAAAATCGGTCAGGTACACTGCCTGGTGGGGTTGTAAGCCTCTTGAGATCCCTCGAGAGGTAAAACCTGTTGTAAGGTCGCAAAACCACGCATCAAGTTTTTGGCGCCGCTGCCGGGGAATAGTTATTGTTTAGGTTGAATTTTTATTTTATTAGGTCTACTCACTAGATTCCTTTCTAGTGAGATTTTTATTTTATTTTTCTAGGATTTCTTTAGTCTATCTTTTTTCTTCGTTTCTTTGTTCGTAACCATTACCATCCGACATCATGGAAGGTGGTAATATCCTTGATCCCAACAACCCACCACCACAACAACACCCACCTCCTAGAGCCCGTACCTTAGGAGACTACTCTTGTCCTAGCCACCATGGCTATCGAAACACCATTGAGCTCACTCAAGGAGCCAATGTCACACCCTTGCGATCCGACACCATCCGGTTGGTGCAAAGCGGATGCACATGCCATGGACTTCGTTCCGAAGATCCTAACCAACATCTCAAGGACTTTCTCAAAATCGTAGACTCCATAGACCTTGATGTTGCCACTCGAGAGACGACCCGACTGGGTCTCTTTCAATTCTCTCTGTGGGACCAAGCTAGTCAATGGCTAGAGCGTCTACCCGCAGGATCCATCACCTCTTGGGATGATCTCACCACTCATTTCCTTGCTCAGTTTTTCCCACCAGGAAGAACTACCAAGCTAAGGAATGATATCTTGATGTTCCAACAACGTCAAGGCGAAACCCTCTACGAGGCATGGACTCGATTCAAGGACTTACTCCAAAAATTCCCTCACCATGGCATAGAACTTTGGCTCCAAGTCCAAATCTTCTATGACCATATCAATCTCTCCACGAGGCAAAGCATTGAACAAGCGGCTGGTGGTAAGCTACGTGATCTAAGTGCGGAACAATCATGGGCTCTCCTAGAAGATCTTGCTCTTTATGACAACGAAAGTTGGAGTGATCCCCGTGATTTGAATAAAACGGTCAAGGCAATATCTTTGCCTTCGAACAATTCAAGCACTTCCGACCGTAGGATCATAGAACTTGAAGACCAAGTCAAGTTTCTTATGAAATCCTACGAGGCTCCTAAACCTTCAAGCCAAGTGAACAAAATCACTTCTTCATGTGAATTATGTAGTGGTCCCCACGACACTCGTGATTGCATGGAACTCCCCAAACAAGCTTTTGCGGACTACGCATCCTCGCGTACCAACGGAGCGGGAGACAAGTGGTACACTTTCAAACCCGAGCCAAACCCTTACGGTGATTCATACAACCCCTCATGGAAAAATCACCCAAACCTTAGGTGGAAACAAAACCAAAACGCACAACAAACCAATTCGTCCAACCCACCTAATCGTTTTCAATCAAGCGGTTCATCTTCGAACCGTACTTTCAATAACAATCCTTCCAACAATTATGGTAGTACCAATAACTTTGAAGGATTGATGTCCCAATTTATGGCATCTCAAGAAGCTCGTTTGGCCAAGTTTGAAGCCGATTTCAAACAAAAACAAAGCGAGATGACCAATAAGATTGACACTTTGTTGAAAGCCCTCAATGACCGAGAAATGGGAGCACTCCCTAGTAACACAGTCAAGAACCCGAAACTAAACGTCAACGCCATCTCGTCAGTTTCGTCTCCTAGTTCTTGTCCACAATATTATTCGGTCAATTCCATGAGCACGTGTTTCAAACAAACCCAAGTCGTTCAAAATGACCAAGAAGTTATGATATCCAAATTGGTCAATAACATAGTTGAAACACCTCCCACTCAAAACCTTGACAATGAATTCAAGGAGCTCCACCTTGAAAGTCCGGTTATTGATGTGTCGGATGAGAAGAAGCTCAAGTTAGGTGAAAAAGGGACCGCCTTCATTCAAAACAAGCTACCTAAGAAGTTAGATGATCCGGGCTTATTTGTTCTACCTTGCAAGATCGGTAATTCGGAGGCTTATGACACATTAGCCGATCTTGGATCAAGCCTTAACCTACTTCCGTTACCTCTCTACACCTCTCTAAAACTAGGAAAACTTGAAGAAACCGAGGTGATAATAGGCTTAGCGGATGGAAGTGTTGCTTACCCAGTTGGAGTAGTCAAGGACGTGTTAGTACACATAGGAAAACTAACCATTTTAGCCGATTTCCACGTCCTTGATATGGTTAGCGACCCTACATGCCCCTTGTTGATAGGTAGAGGATTTTTGGCAACCGCTAGTGCTATGATTGATTGTAAGGAATCTAAGATAGCGGTAGGAGAAGGTGATACTTGGTCAGTCTATGATGTGAAGAAACATGCCTATGATACTAGTGAGGAACCAACACCCCATTGGTTAGAATTAAATAGGAGACCATCTAGATATGGACCTTGGATCGATAGAGACTTCATAGGACCCCAACGCCCATTTTACCTAGAAGAGGACTTTGTGAACCGAACACATACGGTAGAGCAACTCTTGGCTAGGGAAACCGAATTAGATCCATTTGAAGACCCTCTAGTTTTTAGGAAGATGATTGAGTTCCTAGGAGTTTTGCCAATTAACCTAGGGATGAATAAGTGGACTTGTGAGGACGATGATCATAAGTGGGATTGGGACAAACCACCCAAAGATGGAGATGGGTCATGGCATATTAAGATGACATTGTATGACCCAGATGGAGAGAAGTTTGAAAAGATATATTGTACTAAGCGGACCAATAGGAAACTTCAATCCAAGCTTAACCCTAAAGACGTCCTCGATGACGAACTCACTTACATAGGGTAGAAGGACTTTGAGTCTAGCTACAAGACTCGTTAATAAAGAAAAGCGCTTCTTGGGAGGCAACCCAAGCTTTATTTGCTTTGTGTGTTTATTTATTTGTTTGTTTGATTTTATTTGTTTCCGTATGTATGTTTAATTTTTATTATTATTGATTCATGTTAAAAACTAAATTGTGAAAATGCTTTATTTTGTTTTTAACTTCGTCTTAACTACATATAAAGGTATTTTGCAAAAGTTAAGTGTAAGGGAAATCCAAATCGGTTTATTAGAACAAATGAACATGAATCGTAATAATAATAAATTAACATACATATTAGTATTTGTTTGAGTCAAATGCTTGTATCGAGTCATAATGATGTGTTGCAGGATTTCCAGGAAGTAAGGTATAGGTTTTTCCAGAAATTTTCCGGAAACTTAACATGAGAATTCTGTCAGATCATTTCTGACGGCGTCAGGTTTTACAACCTGGCGGCGTCAGGTATTAATTTTCTGAAATTTTTGAAAGTTTTGTTTTCATAAAAAGTTTTTACTAAATCTCTAACTTATAATCTCCAGGAATCTGCAAAATTATCATTCCACAAGCATTATATCCTTATATATAGATTTATCCCGCCGATGTTATGCAGGTTTTCGTGTTTGTTTTCTCAGGTTTAACAGGTTATTTTGGACAAGGAGATGTATGGGGAATCAAGCTTTTGGCGATGCATTAGTCTTGGAGCTTCTACATTCTCTTGGAAGAAGATCTAACCATGTTACCTCCTTATCCACTAAACGAATCAGGGGAGTATTTGATTTCATTCTTTTACCTTATTTACTTTTACATCTTGTTATTTGAACATTGGGGACAATGTTCATCTTAAGTGTAAGGGGGGGTAAAAATACGATACTTTAGAGAATGCTATTACACTTGATTTTTGTTTGTTTAATGGTAAATGTGTAATAAAACTGAGATAAATACCTGTTAGGGCAATTTTAGTGCCAAATTTAAAATTTTTTACAACATATAGGAGTGAAACTTTGATCTTAATGAGCGTCTCATGGATAGGAGTTATATGACTAGCACAAAAACCGTACCACTAAAAAATTTTCCACCCCCAAATATGTGAGGTTCGCCCCTAGAATTGGTAGGAAAAGCATTTATGCTATGATGTGTGTACCGGTAGCACTTAGATTCTAGAACTTGCGTTAGGACCATTCTGAGGCCACAAGTGAGACTACATTCGTGTAGTTAGATTTACTACATGATAAGAGGCATTAGGATTAACCCATTGTTTTACACCTGTGTTTTTGTTATAATTACATTGGCTATATTGGTCAAGTAATTCTCCCACACCCTTTGCGTTGTACTCATTTTTAGTACACGATACCCTAGTACACCCCTCAGAGCCTATCTTTTCGTTTCGACCTTTAAGCATTTTACTTAAGGGAAGAATTTGTTACACCCCACTTAAATGTACACCCAAATCGCCTTAGCCTACCTTGTATGCACTCATTTTTAGTGCATTATTGTGACAACATTTGTTTAAACCCTTAGTTAATTATCTAATTGATTACATGGTTGCTAAGTCGAGTCATATCCTTGTACATATTGTTTTGGGACGATTGGGACTCATGGGTAAAGTACAAGTGTAATGGAGTAATGGGGAAGAACAACATTGTTACCCCCATATGTGCTAAATATTTTAAAAGTACTCCAAGTGTTTCGATTATCTTAATTCGAGTCATTAGAATAGTTATTTGTAAAGTTATGTAAAAGTTCAAGTGTAAGGGGAATGCAACGCCCCTATGATGTATTATTTTGGATGGTAGGGCAAGAGTGTATGTAAAAAAAAAAAAAAAAAAAAAAAAAAAAAAAAAAAAAAAAATTCAAGAAAAATACAAAAAAATGAGAAAAAGAAAAGTAGAAAAAACATACGGACTACCATCCCGTTTCATTTTATGTTTATTTTATCTTTTTGTTATTTCTTTCATTAGCTTAAATCGAGTCTAGTCTTGGCTTAGCAACGCCATATTTTACATGTAATTAATCAAGATCTTTAACTCGCCACCAGTAAAATATCCCTTATCCAACAAATCCGTGTTTATCATATCCCTACACCTCACGTTATAACCCATGTAAAAGCCCTCTTTGATAGTTTATCTTAGGTGCTTACGCCTAGTGGAGGAGGTTTTCGATCCTTTCCCAAGCCTATGGTAATCTATTTGCTATGACAGGTAGTGAGAGATATTATCCGTTTTCATTTATGAGATTTATTTTGATGACACCTGAGAGATGTGAGTATCTAAACACTACTTGTGAGGTGCTAGTTTGTAATCTCCGTGCTTATTATGATTAAAGTGGAACGACTAATTGTTGTAATTACTTTTATATTAGCGTTAAATGACCCCTAAATTGTATTTTGATTAGAATAAAAGCGCATTTGCTTGAGGACAAGCAAATCTCAAGTGTAAGGGTATTTGATGAAGCGAAAAGTGTACCGCTTTTAGGGGGTCATTTAAGCCCTAAATCGTATTTATTTGATCAAATATTGCCCTAAATCGTTCCTTTTGTCATTTTAGGTACTTTGGAGAAGAAATCTGGAAAAGGAAGCATTTTGGACGTTTTTGGAGCATAAAAGTGAAGAAAACGACAAAGTCTCAAAATCGGCTGGAAAAGTACCTTTGACGGCGTCAAGTATTGCTCTTGACGGCGTCATGGCTTGGCAAAAGAGGTGGATACGAAAAATACACATGATAAGCCAGGGAGTTTTGCAATGTAAAGTCTGACGGCGTCACCCTTTAAGGTGATCAAGGCCATCACGGTTTAAACTAAAGAGGGACGGCGTCAAGCCCATTTCTGACGGCGTCAAGCCTTGATAAGCCAGAGCGGATTTTGGAGCACTACAAAGGGACGGCGTCAAGAAGGCCATCCGGGAACCCTAGACACGGTGAGGTGACGGCGTCAAGATCTACAACGTGACGCCGTCAGCCCTTAAACTCTATATATAGTTTTGCAATTTTTTGTCATTAGTGTGCAACTTTGTGAGGAGAAACCCTAAGACGAATTTCTGCCATTTTTAAGGGTTTTCATACCCTTGGATCTCCCATGTTTAATTGAAGATAAGTAATTACTTAATCAATCAATATGTCTATGTGTTGTTTGATTATATCTTGTTCTTGTCTTTTGATTAACATGTTAGGCTAGATTTATCTTGTGTTTGCTTAGATCTAATGAAACCTAACTATTGATTATCGGTTATTAGTGTGTTATTAATTGTATTGGATGATTGTTTATCGATGTTAGGCTTAAGAAAACTGGTTAACCTCCTATACGGTAACTTGCTTGAACGTCTTAAGAAACATGAACCAATGCGTACTAGGTTTATATGGTTGTATTTAATGCATGAGCGAATTCTAGTGATCCCATGTTAGGAGCTTCCTAGCCGGCTCGACATAGGAGTGAAGTAGGAGCTTGTAGAGTTGGGGAAGTACGTACGCCACCCCACGATTGGTATTAAGGAATACACCCATCATCCACGCAATTAATACACATTAATCAACCGGTAAAAGATAGTTAGGGAGTAAGGAAATCTAAGTAAACACATTTCTCTCCACATAAGTTTCACAACCTTTTCATTTTCAATTATTTTATTTTATTTGCATTTGTAGTTATTTGGGTTAGTTGACTAGCAACTAATTCCGCCCACTCCTTCAAACCCGAGATTTTACTTGCTTTCATAAAAATATAAAAATACAAAAAGAATCTTCCCTCACCCTTAGACCTAATCAGAATAGTTTTTCATACCTAACGAACACTATTCCCTGTGGAGAACGATCAATCCCCCGTACTTACCACTACACTATACTACATCGGTCAGGTACACTGCCTGGTGGGGTTGTAAGCCTCTTGAGATCCCTCGAGAGGTAAAACCTGTTGTAAGGTCGCAAAACCACGCATCATCTTCTTAAATGAACATAAATAAATACAAGTTCTCCTACAGATTACTTGACTCAACCCGTTCATTTTGTCCACGTGTTGTCCCCTAGCATGACATACCTATACAATTATACAAGAGTCGATGCCCAGAGCTATTAAGAGATTAAGGCTTTAACCCAGCCACGCATGATCAATGACATGATATGATGGAATTATGGATGTAAATGAAAGAAATGATGATAACAAAGGATGAGCCTAACTATTGTCATTTTTAAGATCAGAATTTATGCTGGGATTATGCACAATATTACTACAACATATGGACGATTATCAAGCTCGATCACACATATTGTGACCAAAAAAATTCTGAAGCTCAGAGAGGCCTTATTTCATCCAATAAGGGGATGTTGCACAATGGACCCAACCAGTGTAATAGGATTGTCATCACAGCAAATGCACCAGGCGGGAGTTGCAATTTTTCAAAAAATACGTGTTCATTGAGCACTTTCTATGCAGTAGGGATGTTTCTCACAACAAGCTTTACCTTACTTTACAGTGATAATGGCTGCAATGTCGTGCCAGTAATAATAAATATAACAAGATGGGCATTATATGACCTTACATATTACCAATAATCACCACAAGAATAAATGTTGTAAAATTTAGTGCACTTGAGGGATGAGTACACACCTGGTAATGGGTTTGGAGGTACGGAGTGTACACCCATTAGGTCCCTGAACACCCTGACTCAATAGTGGTTATGCAGAGTTTCTACTAGTAGTAATGATTCTACTGCTAGTAGTAATGATTCTACTGCTAGTATTAATGTTGGGTCCGTCAGTACCCAAGAATACTTAAAACAGGATTTGGACACAAATTAACTAAGTGTTAACTTAAACCGAGAACAATTCAAGTCACTGAGTGAATAGTCACTCAGTGAGTCATCTTCAGGATGCTTAAGGCGAATTCAAGAAGAAGGATTCACTCTCAGGAAGGCGGTACTCCCTGAGTAGGACTTAAGCCAAAGAAGAAGATGATGGTTCAGTGAGTGTTGGACAAGAACTCACTGAACCCCAGTCTCCTCAACAACAATGAAGTGATTAAAGACTGAAGAACTAAACGCCTGAAAGAAAGGCGGGAAGATCTGGGAAGAGTTTAAGATAAGATCAAATCTTATCTTTTCAGGAAGAAACATTCCCTAAAACGGCTAAAAGTCATGGAGTGTCAGACCAAACACTCCTAAAGACTTTATAGTCCATTCCCATTGGTTCTTGGAAATGACAATTACTATTGTAATTATCAGACACGCTAGCTACAACAAGTTGTAGTATTTTAATCACTTTTACTCTTTTATACTTGTGTATAAATAGGTTCAAAAGGAGAGAAGTTGAGTGTGTTTTGTACATTGAAAGCTAAGACTTTTACAAAGCAACTTCTCTCCTACAAAGAGTAACCAGTCCCTGAGATAGCTCAGTGAGGCATATTATTACCACTCAAAGCAAAGCTTGAGTTTAGATAGGAGACACCACCATACCTTGTCTATTCGATCCCAAGTGTTTGTTCCGCAAAACACTTGGGTAATAGATTCTTTGATTCATTTCTAATAAGAATTTAAACGTTGAAAAATACTTGTGTGTTTTTAATAAGAATTTAAACGTTGAAAAATACTTGTGTGTTTTTACTTTTACGTTTTCATTAATCTGTTAGAATTAATCATAACATTGTATTAGTCATAAACAAGAATAGATTAACTTTCTAGTTAACTCTAAGCGTGTTAAGGGAACAACAAATGGTATCAGAGCCTCTGGTTAATAAAATCTTTCAAAACTAACTAAGAGTGCTCAAGGTTTTTTAAAACCAAGATCCTACTATGGCTGATATTAATGTACCCCAGCTGGTCGATAAAAAGGGTGGCAGCTATTCTGCTGTTGCACCCAGACTAGAAGCTGGAAAATTTAGCTAATGGAAGAAACATATGATTTGCTATTTAACTGGTATGGAACCTTACTACATCACCTGTATCAGGGATGGCCCATTTTTCCCTAAGACTGTTGAAGGGCTAAACAAGCCTGAGGCACAATGGACCATTGATGAGAGGAGGGTGGTCAATCAAGACCAACGCCTTAAAAGCATCCTTATATCTTGTCTTCCTGACGATATAATGGAATCAGTCATCAACTGTTTAACAGCCAAGCAAACTTGGGATGACTTGGTTAATAGCTTTGAGGGCCCCTCAAATACCAAGGAAAACAGGGTCATGGACCTGAAACTTGAGTATAATACTTTCAGGGCAAAAGGCTCTGAAAGTCTCTCTCAGACTTATACCAGATACAAGACCTTGATAAACGAACTATCAAATGATGGTGTAGTATTATCTAAGCATGAGACAAATGTTGGCTTTGTCAACAGTCTCCCTGAGAAGTGGCTAAACTTCTCACAAGGCCTGAGGAATGCTAATCACATTCAGACCCTTGAGCTCCCTGAAATCTATGGGAAATTTGTCTATGAGGACAACTTGATCTCAAGGAGATATCCTGACTCAAAAGCTCTTGATTCCAAAAAGGCCTTAACCTCCACACCCATTTCAACTGCTTTCTATACTAATGGTATTGTGCAAGATTTCCAAGAAGATTCTGAGGATGAAATTGATGAAAGGACTAGTGATGAGTACCTAAAAGATTTAAACTTGGAATTCCAAGAGAGGGCACTCCTTGCTAGTTCAAAACGTTTCATCAAAAGAAACCATTCCAACTTTTCAAAAGGAAAAGCAAATGAAACCACTGAATGCTTTAATTATGGTAAAAAGGGTCATTTTGCTAGGGACTGTTATTCTAAAACCACCTCAGAACCCTCTTACAAATTTTCAGGAAATAGTTCCTCAGGAACTAGCAAGTTTCAACCTAATATGTTTCAGTCGACCCAACAATTTCAAAACAAGGGTCAAAAAGACTTTGAAGCAAAATATAGGAAAGCCAAAGCTAAACTTGCAATTCTTGAAACTAATCCCTCTATGTCTCAGGCTGTTCAATCTACCAAACCTATTCAGGCAAAGAACAAGGTTTTAGTAGCTGAAGCTTATGACTGGGATGAAGAAGTGGTCTCCTCAGATGAGGAAATTAGAGTGAGTGCACTGATGGCACTCTCTGAAGGTGATCAGGTGGCTGTTGGGAAAAGCCATGCAAGGAATGGAGAGTGGATAAACATCACCATGAAGAAGGTAAACATTTTACTTTCTATGGATGATGATTCTGATTGGCAGTCTTACATGAATTATATTTGTGTAGATCTTAAATTTGTTGAGGAAAAAAGGCTTAACATGTTTTCAAAATATAACAACATAGTGTTAGAATTGAATAAATGTAGAGATGAATTGCTTGTACTAAAGCATGCCAAATTAGAAACAATCACTCTACAAATTCAGAACACTGAAATTTTGAAACAAAAACAAGCCCTACAAATTGAACTTAACAAAGAAAAAGCTGTCATCCAAGGCTGGACCAAAAAGAACCCCAAGGTATTTGACACTGTGGGATTAAGCTCTAAGAAAACCATTGGAATTGACCCTCTTATGGTTGATCCCAATGTGAGTCACAGTGAATTAACCTTTGTTCCAGCTGGCATATCTTTTGAGCAAGAAATGCTTCCCAAGTCAAATGACTGGATTGTCAGGGACAACCCAGTCAGTAAGTTACCAAACTTTGAGACTGGAAAGATCTTGCTTCCTGAAAGTCAGGCTTTGAAAAATATGCTTGGACTTACTGAACAACTCAGTAATACTGAGTCAGTGAATGAGTCTGAATCAGAATCATATCCACCACTTCCTCCACTGAATACCCTTCAGGGTGCTGCACCAAACTCAGGCCTCCCACCAATGGTCTTCTCACCACACTCTCCAAAGGAGAGATCAGGAATGGGAACAACCATCCTGAAGAGACCAACCCTTGAAGTCTCAGTAAATACTGATGACTCATCAACTTCAGTCCCTTCTGAAGTAACAACCCAAAGCCCTGATTCAAAATTTGATCAGTTGGCTGAAATGGTCAGGAAGCTGGGAGAGAAGATTGCATCTTCTGAGAAACCTTCTCAATCCAAGAAGGAACAAAAACCAGCTTCCTCAAAAACCAAACCCAAACCCACAAAACCCCTAAAAAGATGTGAATTATGTAACTATACCAATCATATCACTGATGATTGCTATAGAATTCTTTATTGCATGGTTTGCAAAAAGGATGATCACAGGACCTCTGATCACAAAACACATTCAGTCACATCAAACATGGCAAGTCTTAAAGCTCAGTCTTTAAACTATCCTTCTGATTCTAAACAGAAACAGAAACAAAAGGCAAAGCCTTTTGCACCTTGCCCTTACTGTGGGTTCAATGACCACCATCCTAAGGATTGTCAAATTGACAATTGTTGTGAAAATAATGGAAGTTCCACTCATAACACCTCAGGACGTGGTAAGGCCATTCAGGCCAGTAGAGGTATGACAAAGTCAGCCTCTCAGTCCACTGAGTCTACATCAGCAATCAAATGCATAATATGTGGTAGCTCAGTCCACTCCACCACTGACCATAAATCACTTGAAAATGTTAATAAGACCCTCAAAGCTAAACCCTCCAAGATGTGGAGTCCTAGAAAGAACTGACCCAGTTTAACACTTGTGCAGAAACATGCCAGGGATCCTGTTTGGCATCTTGATAGTGGATGTTCAAGGAGCATGACTGGTGTGAAGGAGAATCTGCACAAGTATGTGGAAGAATCAGGACCCAAAGTGATATTTGCTGATAACTCATCATGTCTCATTGAAGGTTATGGTTCAGTAAACTGCAATGGTATAGTCTTTACTAGGATAGCTTATGTAAATGGTCTAAAATACAATTTGATAAGTGTCAGTCAACTATGTGATGCGAAATACATAGTTCAGTTTGATGATAAACAAGGAATCATCTTCAATGCTAATAAGGAAGTTGTCCTTATTGCTCCAAGAAGACATGATGTTTATGTGTTAGACATGTCCAGTCTGACTCAGAATGGAACTTGTCTCTTTACCAAGGCCACTGATACTCTCAACTGGATTTGGCATAAGAGACTCTCCCACCTGAACTTCAAAAACATAAACAACCTTGTAAAACAAAACAAGGTCCTTGGCTTACCATCTCTTGTGTTTTCAAAGGATAAACCATGCTCAGCTTGTGAAAAAGGTAAACATCACAGAGCATCCTTTAAAACCAAAACCAACTTTTCCATCAGGAACTGCCTACATCTTCTCCATATGGATCTATTTGGACCAATTAGTCCTAGATCCATTAACCATGAGAAGTATACTCTGGTCATTGTGGATGAATACTCAAGATACACTTGGGTATACTTCCTGATCAAAAAGAGTCAGGCAGCTGAAACAATTATGTCCTTTGTCAGGAACATTGAAAATCAAAATGACATCAAAGTCAAACAAATTAGGACTGACAATGGAACAGAGTTCAAAAATTATGAACTTGAATGTTTCTGTGATGAGAAAGGTATTTCCCAAAAAATTTCCTCACCCTACACACCTGAACAAAATGGGGTGGCTGAAAGGAAAAATAGAACACTCATTGAAGCTGCTAGGACAATGCTGAATGAATCAGTCCTTTCCAAACACTTTTGGAGTGAAGCAGTAAATACTGCCTGTTACACACAAAACAGATCCATCATTGTCAAGAGACATAGCAAAACTCCTTATGAGTTATTCAAAGGAAGAATCCCTGACATCAGCTACTTTCATGTCTTTGGGTGTCCTGTGTTTATTCATAATAACATGGATCACTTAGGAAAATTTGATGCCAAAGCTGATGATGGATACTTCCTAGGATACTCCCTTGTCTCAAAGGCCTTCAGGGTGTTCAACACTAGGAGACAGCATACTGAGGAAACATTTCATGTTACCTTTGATGAGAGCACTGATGCAATCAGTGTCTCTAACAACTCATTGGAAGAGATAGGTATTGATGACTCATCAAGATATCCTCCTGATGAACATCATATTGATAATGGTCCTTCCACTCAGTACCATGCAAATGCTGACATTTCCTATTACGTCGTTCCCCACAACCTTCCTTACCCAACCATCACTGAGTTTATTGAAGCACAAAGTACTGATAAATTCATTCAGTCAGTACAAAGTGCTCAGGTACTAAACAATCACAGTGATGAGTCAACCCACTCAGACACTCATGATGCTGAAGAACATCATGTGTCTGATCCTGATCCTACCCATCAGGCCTCTACAAGTTCCAATCAGTTTCCAAGACCTCAGGACAGCTGGACTAGGTCTCAGGATATAGAACTTGTCAATATAATTGGTGAGCCTACT
This sequence comes from Artemisia tridentata subsp. tridentata, assembly GCA_021014915.2. Lineage (NCBI taxonomy): Eukaryota > Viridiplantae > Streptophyta > Magnoliopsida > Asterales > Asteraceae > Artemisia > Artemisia tridentata. Next base: position 79,471,258 of record CP139509.1, read on the forward strand.
GAAGGCATGCTCACAAGAAGCATGGCTGCTAAACTGAGAGCAGCCTCAGCCAATGAATGCCTATTTGTGGACTTCATTTCCACAATTGAACCCAAAAGTGTTAAGGAAGCACTAAAACATCCAAGTTGGGTTCAAGCCATGAATGATGAACTGGAACAATTTGACAGAAACAAGGTAATGACCTTGGTCAAATGTCCTGAAGATGTTTCAGTCATTGGCATGAAATGGGTATTTAAAAACAAATCTGATGAAAATGGCATAGTCATTAAGAACAAAGCCAGACTTGTAGCCAAAGGCTATAATCAACAAGAAGGCATTGACTATGAAGAAACATTTGCACCAGTAGCAAGGATGGAAGCCATCAGGATCTTCCTTGCTTTTGCTACATACATGAACTTCAAGGTGTACCAAATGGATGTTAAAAGTGCATTCCTAAATGGCTCACTGAAAGAAGAAGTTTATGTTCAGCAACCTCCTGGATTTGAAAGCCATGAGTTTCCTGACCATGTCTGCAAGCTTAACAAAGCCCTTTATGGACTGAAACAAGCTCCCAGGGCATGGTATGAGACTCTCTCAGCCTTCCTGATCCAAAACAAATTTGTCAGAGGCAAGATAGACAACACATTGTTTATCTACAAGACAAATAATGATGTCATACTTGTACAAGTGTATGTTGATGACATCATCTTTGGCTCAACAAGTTTCAAAATTTGCAAACAATTTGAAAAACTAATGGCAAAGAAATTTGAAATGAGCATGATGGGAGAACTGACTTACTTCCTTGGTCTTCAAATCAAGCGGACTAATAAAGGTACCTCTATCAGTCAAGAGAAGTATGTCAGAAGCCTACTGAAGAAGTATGAGCTCAGTGACTGTGCCTCAGTCAAAACTCCCATGGTACCCCCAAACAACCTTGGTCCTGATCTTACTGATAAACCAGTAAATCAAACTCTTTTTAGAGGAATGATAGGATCACTGATGTATCTACTTGCATCAAGGCCTGATATCCAATTCTCAGTCTGTTTGTGTGCCAGATATCAATCTGACCCAAGAGAATCACATATCACTGTTGTGAAAAGGATATTCAGGTACCTGAAAGGTACTCCATGCCTTGGATTATATTATCCTAAATGCTCAGGCCTTGATCTTAAAAGATACTCATACTCTGACTATGCTGGATGCAACATGGATAGAAAAAGCACCTCAGGCTCTTGCCAAATTCTTGGTGGAAAACTAGTTTGTTGGAGTGCTAAGAAGCAACAATCAGTTGCCATGTCCTCAGCTGAAGCTGAATATGTTGCAGCAGCAAGTTGTTGTGCAAATGTACTCTGGATGAAAAGTCAACTCAGTGACTATGGAATTCAGTACAAGATGGTTCCCATCTTTTGTGATAACACAAGTGCAATTGTCATTTCAAATAACCCAGTCCTTCATCAGAGAACAAAACACATTGATATTAGATATCACTTTATCAGGGACCATGTCATGAATGGTGACATTGAATTACACTTCATTCCTACTGAATATCAGCTAGCTGATATATTCACCAAGCCATTGGATGAACCAACTTTCACCAGACTGAAAGCTGAACTAGGAATGTTGGATATTGAGAATCAGTCCACTGATTGACTCCATCCAAATATGTGTAAATTCTGATAACCCAAGTCCCTGACTCAATGTGTTCTTCAGTGAGAAAGGTCACTGAACTTCAGGAACTAAACCCAAGTTCCTGAACCCTCAATCCTCAGGAATTAAACCCAAGTTCCTGAATTCTTGATCCTCAGGAACTAAACCCAAGTTCCTGAACCCTTGAACCTCAGGAATTAGACCCAAATTCCTGATCACTAGAACCATCAGTGACTAAACCCAAGTCCTGACTATCAGGTTCACTGAATAAAAAGTCATTCAGTGTAACACCCCAACCCGGCAAGGGTAGAAGTGTCACGCAAATGGTGACATATCAAAGGCAAGCATAACATACGACTTAAATAATACAATAGAAAACCAAAGGTTACAAAAGATATACTGGAACTACAAGGTTACAATTGAGAAACAAAACTAAATACTATGTCTGTCAATGCAAATCCTTCTAAAAACTTCTACTTCCGAAAAACTATCAAAGTCTTCTAAGTCCAAAGGTCTCTTCACTCATACCCAGCTTCCAACTAAAACCTGCCGCACACGGAAAGAAAACGTGCGGCTGAGCTTAAAAAGCCCAGTGAACAGATATATAATAAACGGGAACGAAGACAATTGAAATTGAACAAATATAGCATAATGAATAAGATATAAGTAAAGGTGTAAAGAGTAAAGGTTTAGGACAGTCATCCACCACGAGCCCAGAAACTCAAAGTCATAATCTCAAAGTCACATCTCAACATCATAGTCTCACAATCAGAGGGGATACCTCTCAGGCAACCAGATAATATGAGGGGTGGCCTCATGTATCAAATGGGGTGGAGTAGCTAGCTCCCAGAAATGTGAAAGGCGTGTAATGCACACAAGCACCAGTCACCTCAAAGTCATACTCAAAGTCATAGTTAAATCCACTAAACATACATGCCTAGGATTGCAATCCATACGCCCCCACTCAAAGTCATCTCAAAATCATAATACTCAAAATCATAATGGCCATATCATAATATAAAAGGGGACGGCGTGAGAAATCACTCCCCCACACAGGAGTCATGCCAGTGGTGCATCACAGACATGGCCAGGTTACCTTCCTGGCTAGGAAACAAAAAGGTGGCTCGGGTATCAAACTAAGAGTCATATCTCAAGGTCATCTCAAAGTCATATATCAGAAATGTATCTCAACGTCATATCAAAACATATCTCAAGGTCATGTCAAAAGTGAATCTCAAAGTCATATGAAAAGTTCATATCAAAAGGTTCATAGCAAAAGGGTCAAAGTATCAGATGGTCAAATTTTCAAAAGGTTTAATATCAAAAGTACTTTTCAAAAGGTTTTCTCTTAAGGTTCATTTAAAACAATGCTTCAAAATAGTTTTCATAAATGGTCTTTCAAATAGTTTTCATAAAACGAACTTCAAAAATTGTTTTCTTAAATCCAATATATCATGCTTGAAAAACCCTTTCAAAATACTTTACTTAAAACATTTCCATCTCATATCAAAAAGGTCTTCATATCATAGGTCCAAAATCAGAGATCAAGGTCGAAGCAAAGGTGTCATAGCAAAAGATCGTAACTGAGTATCAATCAGATATTTAACAGATCGGAAAAGAATCATAGGAAACCTTACAGAGAAGGTCAGAATATCTGTACCTTATTCAGAAAGCAAACACAACCCGAAACGAAATAAGATGAAACGATCAGGTACTCTCCTTCTTCACACCTAAAGGAGTAGAAGGGGATCAAAATAGTTCTTAACTTCATGTTTAACTTGCCTTTCAACTTGTAGGTGGTTTAAAGGTTCATTAGTTATCATTATAGTTTTATTCCTTCAAAAGTTCGTTGCGTATTTAGGATGAATTGAATGACCATTTGTGTAATTATCATAAGGTTAGGGTATAAAGTGTAATTATTGTGAAGTTACAGATTCTCACAAGTTTAGTCCTTTAGTATTACCAACATATCAATATAGACCCTTTAATGTTTGGAAATAAACACTTAACCCTTTTTAATATCACAATACACTTTTCTCAGCTTTTTAGGCACTTCTGTACCCGTTTTATTAAATATAAAAGTCATAGAAGAACTCAATAATAAAATCCACAAAAATTCACAGAGGTACCTCAAGGTCACTAGTATTTTAGCTAATTTTTCCAGATTTTATTGGTTAGTGTAAATATGACTTAAAATCCACTTTTACAAGTCGTTCTGAAAACATATCTGATGGAACACCAAAAAGTTACCATCTGTTAACCCCTTTATAAAAATTCACAAAAAATCTGCAAAAATTCAAGCTACTAGCACACATCCTATATTTTATCCAGTTCAAAGGGCTCTTCTTAATTCAATATAGTTTGGAAATTAAAAATCAAAAACCCGGACTCATTTTCCAGACTTTTTAGTACGACCAGACACATAATTTTGTAAAAATCAAAAGGTGACCTTCCCGACCTCTAAAAATTTCAAACTAAATTTCTACAGATAGCCAATTCAATGAACTTAGTTTTAGACCCCAGAAACATGAAAATATACGTTCGTATGATTACTTTATGGTCGGTTAAAGTCGGATAAAAATTCACCTCAGAACCAGTTTTCATTATCACATGTGATTTCTTATGATTTTATGATCCAAATCATTTGTTCTTGATACAAATCATTATTGGTGAGTTTAATTCACATTTAGGCCAGATTATAATGGTTTATAACACAATCAAAATCGAATTATACCACACATAAACTCAGATCGATTTATGGTTCTTCAATTTTTAGGGTTTTCTTTTTGTTATTTCATGTGACTTTTATTTTTCTCTCATTCAAGGTTCAAGATCCATGTATAACATATAATTATTGAACAAAAGGTTTAAAAGAATGATACCCTCGATGAACACGACGAAGAACACGATTACACAACGTCAAAACAACAAACAAGAAACTCTTTTTCTCCTCCTTTTGCTGTCCTGCGCCGATCAGCCCCAAACACACAACCAAACGCACCTTTTTGTTAGATAACGAATCGCACGAGTATGAATTGATGTTAGGATAGTTAAATACCTTAATGTGGGATCAAGAGGGATCGTTTTCGGGGCTTCAAGGTGTCGAATAGCAGCAGATCAATAGGCGGCAGCAGCAGGAATGGAATGCAGAATTTTGGAGTTAGGGTTTTCTTTTTGGAAGGTTTTTAAAATGTCGACTAAAGAGGGATTGGGTAGGGCCATGTATGGGCTGGATTTGGCTGCATTTGGGTCGACAAAATGGAGTGCAAACAAAGGTGGATTCGGCCCAAAATAACACTCAAACAAACACGCTTCAACTAGACGCTTTTCCTTCAATTCGCGCAACATACATTCGGCTTTGTTTATTTTAATTAAAACGCATACGAAACATGAGATTTTTGATTTACTTGGACTCGTAGTGTATTTTAAATATCATTGGTAGCTTGAAAAATTATATCGTGGTGCCTCAAAAGTATTTCGCGTCATAATTCTTTCGTTATCATAAGTTTTGTGATTTATTTGTAAGTTATATATGTTTTATTTAAATTTTCAAATTCTGAGGGCATTTTGGTCTTTTGATACGTTTTAGATTTTCGGGTTTTACAACTCTTCCCCTCTAACGAAAAAATTTCGTCCTCGAAATTTGCAAGGAAGTAGAAATGAAATGGAACTGAATTCAAATGGAGACCTACCAGATCAGAATACAAAATGAGGATAGCTAGCTCGTATCGACTCTTCGGTTTCCCAGGTAGCTTCCCACTCTGGGTGGTTCTTTCAAAGAATCTTTACGAACGGAATGAAACGAAACAGGAAATGTAGAAGACTTGTTTTCTCATGACTCTTCATTGCTGATCCAAAGGTAACTTCAGTTCCCAGAAATGACGTATCATACGGAATTCAGATTGCAAGGATCATATTCAAACATGACGAGCGGTTATCATATTCTCTCAGAAGAGATACGAGGATACGCAAGATTGTGACGGATATGCCGTCCATAGCATTCGATTAGACAAATCAGATGAGATCGTACATAAAGTAAATTGTAGGTGATATCAATGGAAAGAAACTTATAGCAGAACTTAAGATTCTTATTGGAATTACAAAGGTCAACAACCGCGTACCGAGAATCCAAACGTATCAAATCGTATAACGGCGAAACAGATTAAGCGTATAGGTGGAACGAACCTAAATCTTACGAATGCAAAAATTCTCACATCTCTAATCAAAATTCTAAGGTTTCTAAAGTACTCCTCGAAATATCCTATGAACACAATGAGGGTACGTCATATGACGTAAGTATTATCACGTTCGCGAACCGCCATAATACCAGCATCATATGAGTATACCATCATGATAGTCATACTTTATCTCAAGTCGTGAACAGAACTACTTATCTTAACCACCTATCAGTCTTTCTACCTCCCAAGGTTGGTCCAAAACAAACATCACTACGGATTCTAAATCGGAGGAATTTGAACGTACAAATAGCGTATCGGAATGCGTACACCTCAAAATGAAACTCTTCGTCGAATCGTTAGGTCTTCCACAATTCATCATCCTTCTCAAAACGAAACCATCATCCAAACAATCGCATGACGAACACAGAACGGAATTTCTAATAGGGTAAAGCTCATTCAAAAGATCCTATCGAAAGGTAACGGAAACTTAAGTGGTCTAAGAGGAAATGAATTACGTCTTCAATATCTTCATCCTTTACAAAATCAAATCTTCCAAATCCAAACGTTTACTACAAAATCCCATCCATTCAATTTCATGATCTCGAATCTTTTCAAATTCCAAGTAGTCAATCTCTTGTCTAATCCATTTACTCGTAGGGTGGAAAGGAAATCATAAACTCGAGTCTGGTTCCTCAAGTCTTCGACACTTCTTCTGGACACTTCGGTGTGGTAGCGTGAATCTCTGACGTGATCACCTTGCATTCCTCCATTTGCGAGTCTGCTTCAGCTCTCAATTCATCTTAGTACAACTAAAATGACTAGAGAACTAAGGTTGCGTGTCTCCTACAGGTCTCCTAGCACGATACAAAATTCATCAACTCAACTGCTGTCGACTTCCTAGTTATGTGCTGAAAGCTCATCTCCTACGGTCTGGTCGTCTTGATGCCCAACTGAAATCTCCACGTGCTGCTTAAGGTATAATCGAGTTTCATCTCAACCTGTCTTCTCTTCTCATGCTTCTCTCTTGGTGACGCCGGTCACGAACATCGTCTACCAATCTTCTACAAGGTTTCTAACTCTAACCATGGTCTTCAGTCTTGGTCCTTTCTGTGGAAGCTCTTTCGTCATCGGATACCTGGCGGTGTTGTCCGCTGCAATCTCTGAACGCAAATCAAAGCTATTCTTCCAGAACAAAGGGTCGGTTCACAAAATACAAACAAACGGTCTATGAGTTCCTCGTTCGTCTCTGAGCATAAAACACACTGTCATACTATGACAATTATCCAGCTACTTGCGAAAATATGCTTCTTCCAGCCAATACAATTGACATCACTCAAACTCATAGTGGTCACACGAGTACTAAAGCAACTTCAGGAAATCTTCTTAGGGAAAACTTCATATCACAAATTCTTCTCATCACAAATCAAATTGTAATGCTTCGCGGAACTTAAACTCAACTAATCCACTTCCTCCTCAGATGTTCTTGTGGTTGCTTCTTCCGTCTTTCAAACTCAAATGAGGTCGTCTGCTACGGAGTTTCAAAAATAGCACAAATCGAATATTGATACGCGGAAATGGAATGGAATAACGATTACGGTTAAATTCATGATGGTCGGTGCGCCGCCGCACACTTCTCTCTTTCTTCTTCATACACAAACAGGAGTATTCAAAGAGATTACTGAAGTGAACACACTCATATTCCATCAGTTCCTACAATCTCTTAACTTCTTCAGTGTCATGGTTTCGCCAATTCAGATCGGTTCAATGCAAACTTTACTTCTCAAACGGATTTCAAAAGGTTCATTAGAAACACCAGAAATTCGTACAACAAACTTTCAAGTGCCGGAGTTTTCCAAGAGTGGATACTAACATGCGTTAGGAGAAAATTGGAAATCAAAGAGATCGGAGTATGTGCTTCATACAACAATAATCTTAACAGATTCAAATGATTGAGAATATCATATCAAAATATGGTGAAGCAGATTCTTAAAGATCGCATTTCAAATATTGTAGTCTACGGTAGCTTCACGAAAGCCACCCATCCAAAATCAAAAGACCTCAAAGTCCAAGGTAAACGGATTCTTAGAACGAATGTGGTTGTCAAATCATACGGATAGTTCACATATCAATTTCAGGTATATGGTTCATCAGAGTGTAGGATAGAAGAGTGAACAGTTCAAAGGATCGGAAATTTTGTTTAGCTTATAGCATAGGAATGGTAGGGTGTGCATCGAACATCGTTTAACTGTCAGAGACGAGATGTAAGGAATATCAGTTATTAGCATCAACATGCTCAGATAACAATTTCGAACTGAACAACTTCCAATATCAAATCCTTCCAAAGGAAATTGGTTAACATACAAGGTTCATCATTAAAATGACGGAAGGTAAGACTTCCTCGTCTTCTGAGACAAATGCTTCTATAAGGCATGACTAAAGGCAAAGGCACGATTCAGAGTGATGCGGAAGCAATTACTACTCACATGGATGTCCTAGACTACCCATTCCTCACCGGTTATGACTTATGTTCCTATGGGAAAATCTTACGCAACTTCGCAAAGGTTATCCTACGAGCGCCTACAGTGGAAACTTAGGGGTCCTAACTTACACAGGCCAAGGGTAGATGTACTACAAGTCGTAAACCTGTCTCTGATACCATAATTGTAACACCCCAACCCGGCAAGGGTAGAAGTGTCACGCAAATGGTGACATATCAAAGGCAAGCATAACATACGACTTAAATAATACAATAGAAAACCAAAGGTTACAAAAGATATACTGGAACTACAAGGTTACAATTGAGAAACAAAACTAAATACTATGTCTGTCAATGCAAATCCTTCTAAAAACTTCTACTTCCGAAAAACTATCAAAGTCTTCTAAGTCCAAAGGTCTCTTCACTCATACCCAGCTTCCAACTAAAACCTGCCGCACACGGAAAGAAAACGTGCGGCTGAGCTTAAAAAGCCCAGTGAACAGATATATAATAAACGGGAACGAAGACAATTGAAATTGAACAAATATAGCATAATGAATAAGATATAAGTAAAGGTGTAAAGAGTAAAGGTTTAGGACAGTCATCCACCACGAGCCCAGAAACTCAAAGTCATAATCTCAAAGTCACATCTCAACATCATAGTCTCACAATCAGAGGGGATACCTCTCAGGCAACCAGATAATATGAGGGGTGGCCTCATGTATCAAATGGGGTGGAGTAGCTAGCTCCCAGAAATGTGAAAGGCGTGTAATGCACACAAGCACCAGTCACCTCAAAGTCATACTCAAAGTCATAGTTAAATCCACTAAACATACATGCCTAGGATTGCAATCCATACGCCCCCACTCAAAGTCATCTCAAAATCATAATACTCAAAATCATAATGGCCATATCATAATATAAAAGGGGACGGCGTGAGAAATCACTCCCCCACACAGGAGTCATGCCAGTGGTGCATCACAGACATGGCCAGGTTACCTTCCTGGCTAGGAAACAAAAAGGTGGCTCGGGTATCAAACTAAGAGTCATATCTCAAGGTCATCTCAAAGTCATATATCAGAAATGTATCTCAACGTCATATCAAAACATATCTCAAGGTCATGTCAAAAGTGAATCTCAAAGTCATATGAAAAGTTCATATCAAAAGGTTCATAGCAAAAGGGTCAAAGTATCAGATGGTCAAATTTTCAAAAGGTTTAATATCAAAAGTACTTTTCAAAAGGTTTTCTCTTAAGGTTCATTTAAAACAATGCTTCAAAATAGTTTTCATAAATGTTCTTTCAAATAGTTTTCATAAAACGAACTTCAAAAATTGTTTTCTTAAATCCAATATATCATGCTTGAAAAACCCTTTCAAAATACTTTACTTAAAACATTTCCATCTCATATCAAAAAGGTCTTCATATCATAGGTCCAAAATCAGAGATCAAGGTCGAAGCAAAGGTGTCATAGCAAAAGATCGTAACTGAGTATCAATCAGATATTTAACAGATCGGAAAAGAATCATAGGAAACCTTACAGAGAAGGTCAGAATATCTGTACCTTATTCAGAAAGCAAACACAACCCGAAACGAAATAAGATGAAACGATCAGGTACTCTCCTTCTTCACACCTAAAGGAGTAGAAGGGGATCAAAATAGTTCTTAACTTCATGTTTAACTTGCCTTTCAACTTGTAGGTGGTTTAAAGGTTCATTAGTTATCATTATAGTTTTATTCCTTCAAAAGTTCGTTGCGTATTTAGGATGAATTGAATGACCATTTGTGTAATTATCATAAGGTTAGGGTATAAAGTGTAATTATTGTGAAGTTACAGATTCTCACAAGTTTAGTCCTTTAGTATTACCAACATATCAATATAGACCCTTTAATGTTTGGAAATAAACACTTAACCCTTTTTAATATCACAATACACTTTTCTCAGCTTTTTAGGCACTTCTGTACCCGTTTTATTAAATATAAAAGTCATAGAAGAACTCAATAATAAAATCCACAAAAATTCACAGAGGTACCTCAAGGTCACTAGTATTTTAGCTAATTTTTCCAGATTTTATTGGTTAGTGTAAATATGACTTAAAATCCACTTTTACAAGTCGTTCTGAAAACATATCTGATGGAACACCAAAAAGTTACCATCTGTTAACCCCTTTATAAAAATTCACAAAAAATCTGCAAAAATTCAAGCTACTAGCACACATCCTATATTTTATCCAGTTCAAAGGGCTCTTCTTAATTCAATATAGTTTGGAAATTAAAAATCAAAAACCCGGACTCATTTTCCAGACTTTTTAGTACGACCAGACACATAATTTTGTAAAAATCAAAAGGTGACCTTCCCGACCTCTAAAAATTTCAAACTAAATTTCTACAGATAGCCAATTCAATGAACTTAGTTTTAGACCCTAGAAACATGAAAATATACGTTCGTATGATTACTTTATGGTCGGTTAAAGTCGGATAAAAATTCACCTCAGAACCAGTTTTCATTATCACATGTGATTTCTTATGATTTTATGATCCAAATCATTTGTTCTTGATACAAATCATTATTGGTGAGTTTAATTCACATTTAGGCCAGATTATAATGGTTTATAACACAATCAAAATCGAATTATACCACACATAAACTCAGATCGATTTATGGTTCTTCAATTTTTAGGGTTTTCTTTTTGTTATTTCATGTGACTTTTATTTTTCTCTCATTCAAGGTTCAAGATCCATGTATAACATATAATTATTGAACAAAAGGTTTAAAAGAATGATACCCTCGATGAACACGACGAAGAACACGATTACACAACGTCAAAACAACAAACAAGAAACTCTTTTTCTCCTCCTTTTGCTGTCCTGCGCCGATCAGCCCCAAACACACAACCAAACGCACCTTTTTGTTAGATAACGAATCGCACGAGTATGAATTGATGTTAGGATAGTTAAATACCTTAATGTGGGATCAAGAGGGATCGTTTTCGGGGCTTCAAGGTGTCGAATAGCAGCAGATCAATAGGCGGCAGCAGCAGGAATGGAATGCAGAATTTTGGAGTTAGGGTTTTCTTTTTGGAAGGTTTTTAAAATGTCGACTAAAGAGGGATTGGGTAGGGCCATGTATGGGCTGGATTTGGCTGCATTTGGGTCGACAAAATGGAGTGCAAACAAAGGTGGATTCGGCCCAAAATAACACTCAAACAAACACGCTTCAACTAGACGCTTTTCCTTCAATTCGCGCAACATACATTCGGCTTTGTTTATTTTAATTAAAACGCATACGAAACATGAGATTTTTGATTTACTTGGACTCGTAGTGTATTTTAAATATCATTGGTAGCTTGAAAAATTATATCGTGGTGCCTCAAAAGTATTTCGCGTCATAATTCTTTCGTTATCATAAGTTTTGTGATTTATTTGTAAGTTATATATGTTTTATTTAAATTTTCAAATTCTGAGGGCATTTTGGTCTTTTGATACGTTTTAGATTTTCGGGTTTTACATTCAGGGTCCTCAAGAGACATTAAATACTAACTTAAATGCTCTAAGTATCAAGTTAGTAAATATCAAAGGTTAGTAACTGTTTTCTTATTTAATATAAGAATATTTGTTCTTTTGCCTTTCTGGCTTCCACCTCTGGGCCCCCACATTCCCACTTGGCATTAAATGCCTCTCCAATCACATTACAGATATGTGATGACTCATCTTTTCAAATTACACTTTTGCAGAACTGCTCAACTGTTCACCTTGACTGTTGTGCCAAACCAAGGAAAGTGGAGTGGTGGCATTAAATGCGGATCCCAAAACATTTAATTCAAAACAGTTTCCAAAAATTCTTTTTGAATAAATAAAATCCGCTTAATGCCTAAAATACCCTCCACTTCACTTCCCTATGAATACCCCAACCAAAATAACACACACACGTCTATTAGAAATCTTAAGCAAATTATGCCCATTTTTTCTCTCAAAACTAATAGTGTGTGTGTTCTTAGCTTTAAGAAATCCCAACTATCTTTGTTACCCAGACCTACCAACAAATATGGCTTCCTCTAAAGCTGTGATATACGCCCCTAATGTGGATTTCACATTGGAGGGTGTAGACCTCACCAAGAACAATGTGGTGGGAAACTTTTCCTATCCACAAAAGTTCCATGCTTACAAGAACGTAATGAAATATCTTCAAAACCGTTTTCTTGCAAAAGCATTTACCAAGACCCCCTCAGATATCTACCATGACTACTTGAGGGAATTCTGGTGTACTGCTGTGGCTACAAGCCCAAAAGACACCAAAGAATCCATCATCACTTTCACAGTGATGAATGGGAGAAGGACCCTCTCCCTGGGTTACAATGACTTCATCAAGGCCACTGGTCTTGATTTTGCTGAGGCTTTTGAGCCCAATCTGACTGACCAAGGGGTCAAGGGAGAGTTGGTCTTCTTAGGACCTCATGACCCTAAACATCCTAAGGAGTCTGCTGGAGCCTTATTGGAAAAGGCTCCAATTGTCAAAACCTGGTTCCACCCAGTCTAGAGGATCCTGATGACATTCGCCATTCGGGTCCTTGGGGGGAATAAATCCTCCACTAAGCAATTGAACTCATCACAACAATTGATGTTGTTCAGTCTCTTGGAGGGTAGAAAAATAGATATCGGAGGTATTATCTTCCGTGACCTTGTTGCTAAGCTCTCAGGAAAATCTAGACAAAAACACTTGTCTTATCCTAGGTTTATTTCCTGTGTGCTTCAGGACCTTCTTGGTTCTGACTATGTGAGGCCTGACATCTTAGGTATGAAACCTGACGTCTTACATAAGACCAATTTCACTAGTGGCATCACTGAGGTACAACCCATTGCCCTGACTAACTACATGCAAGTGGTTATTCAGGGGGAGAACGCTGTTTCTCCAATACCTTCACCTACAAAGAAGGTGAAGAAGACAAAGAAGGGTCACTCCAGTTAGGTGGTTAGACCCAAACCACTCGCCACTAAGACTGATGCCCAGAACCAACTCAACCTTAAAAAAGGGTTGAATGTGGCCCAGACCTCTGAGACACCCAATACAGAGACCCCCCTGACCACAAAACAAAGGCCAACGAAGGGCACTGAGAAATCATCCTCAGTGTCCTTGGGCAAACCCCCTCTTCCTCAAGACTCTCTTGACATAAATAAGTCACTAGGGTCAGGAACCTCAACCCATTCACATCCCGATGAAGGCACTGATAAATCACAATCAGAGCCTGAGGGAGAAAAGGGTCCTATATCCTCGGTTGGGTAGCACTACTCAACTGAGAAAGGGACCCACACCCAATCACATCCCGATGAAGGTACTGACAAATCACAGTCAGGACCCAAGGGAGTCAAGGACCCTAAATCCCCAAAAGGGCAGTACAACCCTGATGGGAAGGGGGACTACCAACCATCACAAAAGGTGCCTCGTGATACTACTGGAAAACACCCGTCAGTAGTTGAAGGCACTCAGGGGGATAAAGACTCAGAGGGATTTAAACCACCCGCTGATACGGAACCCACAACCACCTCAGGCGGATCCAGTCTCTCAGGAACTGCCCCCAAAAGTCAGGCTGAGAAATCAGTTATTATGACTAGCCAGGCTGATAAAACCAAATTAGTTATTATGGCGGGGTCAGGACCTGGCCAAAACCAAGGCAAGTCCTTTTATGGTCGGTTAACCTTTTTGAGTTTGAGTCTATGGGGGACGTTCAGGCTCTTCTTGATTCTGAAGATTCTGATAATAAGCTCAAGGAAGAGAGTGAGGAAGAAATCTTTAAGGCTGGTGAGGATATGGAAACTGATATACAACCTGAACAATCACATCAGTCATCTCCACATCCAAGTGAAGAATCAGAATCTCAAGTTGCTGGTTCTTCGGATACTGACAACATCCTCAGCAAGTATGACAACATTCTTCCTCTCACTGAGAGACAACTGGTCAAGTTCCTGCTAAAGACCAACAAGGCTCTCTTCCAAGGTCTGACTGAAGAAATGTTTGACCTGCACACTGAAGCAGCTGTTCATTATGTCAATCTGAAGGAATCAGTGGAATCCTATCATGATGATGTAAATGAGCACAACTCATCTATCTCCTTCTCGCTGACAAATCTTGATTACAACTTTAAAATGTTCAACGAGTCTCTCACCAACTTACAAAAGAGCGTTGACACTATTCAAGAGTCAGTGAAAGATGACCATGAGCTAAACAAGAAACTTCTTCAGGCTTCAGAAACTTACCAGCAACAAACTTCTCAGCTGGCTGAGCTGGTAACTGTGTTGAGATCCTCCAATCTTCAGGGACTCAACTCTTCAGTGGACTCCATCCGATCTTCCCTGGGTCTTATGGAGTCCCACATGGCATCTCTGGCATCTTCATCTTCTTCCTTGGCTTGGAATCTTGGGCCAAGGATGACTGCAATGGAGGCTTCTCAGGCTTCTCTTGAGACTCAGGTCTCAACTCTTCAAAAGGACACCTCAGACATCAAGTCCATGATGACTGAGATCTATCAGGCCTTCAAAGTTCAAGCTCCCTCAACTTCAATAAGCGAACCAACTCTTGCTCTCACTATGGGTCAAGCAACAGTTGAGGGGGATAAAGTCACTGAAGAACCTCCACAACCTGAATAAGAACAACCTCCTTCTCACACTAAGGGGGAGAATCCTGAAGCCACCTCATCTTCATCCCACCAAGACAAAGGCAAGGGAATTCTCACAACCATTGAGCCTGAGCCCACAATCTTGGTACCTGCCTCTAAGGAAAGAAGGCCAGACCCTGATGAACCAGTCAGGGTTCCTTATGAAATCAATGGGGTGATTGAACTTCTCACTTATGCTGAAATTCAAGCTCACATAGAGAAAGAGGAGGCAATGAAGAAAGCTGCTGAAGATGAAAGGCAAAACAAGCTTGCTCTCATTCAGGTTGCAAGAGAAGAGGCTGAGAAGATTGGGATTGAGGCAAAAGACCTTGCTAAAAGGGAAGGTGGTAAGAGCTTTGTGGAAGCTCAGAATGCTGAAATGGCTGCCCTCAGGCAGAAAAGGGAAGAAAGAATGAAAAGGACTGAAGAGATTAGGCAGAACAGGATTGCAAGATATCAGTGGGTCATGACAAACAGGTTAAAGCTAGAACCAATCACTGATGTCAAGATTCATAAAAACTCCAAGCCTGCAATTCTAACTGTCTACAGAAGTAATGACAAGAGAGTCTTTGAGGTTCATGAACCTTTCAGATTCGCAGACTTTGGGATCTCAGAACTGGATGAACTGGGTCCACTAATTGAGAAGAAGCAAAATGTTGTTGTGCCAAACCAAATGAAATCCCTCAATCTGAGGTATAAAAAGTTGGCTGCAACACCTCAGGAACTTGGCATTCCCTCTCTTCTTACTGCTTCAGCCGAACAGCCTGTCCCTTCTCAGTCTTCTTCAAGAAAAAGAAAGAAGATTGAAGTAGAGCCTGAGATCAAGGTCCTTGGTCTGGACTGCAACAGAGCTCTCCCTGAAGATGTTCCATTCAAGAGGAATGTTGTCATTGAACAACCTGAAAGAGGGTTGTTCTTCACTGATGAGTTCGGAGACCCAGCCTTCCAGAGGTGGAATGATATTATAAGATCTAACCTTTTGATTGTGTAGATCTATTTGGGTGGTCTTAGATCTTGAAAGATCAAGAAACCCATTGTTAAGAGTTAGATAGATGAGATGAACTAGAGAGAGAGAGTTGGGAAAACTTGAAACCAATCAGATTGGTGTGTGAAATATGACAAGAGTTCCAACCCCTCCCTTGTGAGGGAAGGGTCTTTATATAGTTACTAATATTGTGCCCCTAGTGGGCTGTGGAGTGAGCTGACAGTGGGGAAAGCCCCGACCCACTCCACAAATATAAATACGACTAATACTATTAATACTAATACTAATATTACTAAGCTAATATAAATAAGCCTACGAGCTATGTAAATGCTAAATAGATACTCGGGGTGACCGAGCCTTCATCTGAATATTTATATTCCTAACAATCTCCCCCTAAGGGAGGTCACCCCGGAAATAATAACTTGAATTCTAGCATTTTATCTTCTGAAGTTGTCTTCATAGCTCATAGTCTTTGATTCTTCATTGTCTTGAAACATTGTGCATTCAGCAGTAATCTTTTGATGACCGTTCTTTGTCTTGGATGATTTTGAGGATTCTACGAAATTATCATCCAACCTATGTCTCCAAGTCATCTTTCTGCAGTATGTTTCCATGTGATGTAATACTCTTTGAGCCGACATGCTCACACTATTTAGTGTCATGATCTTCAGCATCAGAGTTTGCAGAAGTAGTGTTAAAGGTCTTTTAGGTTATCATGACTTCTCTTGAATACGATGATGATGTAGTGTGATCATGTGGTAGTGGATTGGCATCTTTTCTTCAATCAGCTACAACCGCATTCAGCTGCAACCTCAATCAGCTACAACCGCAAACAGCTGCAACAGCAATCAGCTTCAACCGCCAGATGTTCCTGCATACGACAATTAGCAACAAAACGTCCGGTACTTACAGGTTCGAACTTCGAGATTGTTAACAGCATAGTGTGAAAACTCTCTCTAATCCTTACCAGGACCGTTCCTAATCGAAAACCCACAGAGGGCTTTTTAAGATCGTATCGTAGCATATCAACGATTAGGTGAGTCGCTGGAGATCACTCCACGACTGTAGACCGTTTGAAACCGCCGCGATCACTAAGCGTAATCCACAAGGAATTACCGAAGTAACCTACTTTCAGGGCTGTTTGATGTTGACCCTGGCAGGAATTTCCATTCAATCATTGAGAATTACATTTGTAAATTCTCTCATAAATGTTCTGGCAGATTGCTAAGATATGCGTAGGACTCATAAGTTTACAACTGGTGTCCTTAATGTGGAACACCCAGTGTAGAAATAATACGTGTTCCTATGAGATCTTATTATTCATCTCGTGGCTCTAGACTCAATAGTGCATTTTGATTTGGTGATCGGAGGCTGGAGAGGACTGCCACCTTTTCAATATCATCTAACTCGGAGTGAGAGAGACGATAGAAATATATTGATCTCCGTGACAAGTGAAACAAGAGTCCTTTGAGGGACCTTGAGTAGCTAGGGAGGGTTGTGCAGCGTATCACTGGGTCCATGATACTTTGTCTTCAATGCCAGCAATCAGCTAAGTGATTCTGACAGCATATGTATTGACCCGGTTTCTGCCTAAAGTGTAAGGAGGGTTTCTTTCTTTTCACCCTTTATCTTTACATTCTTTTTCATTCTTCAACCCCTTCAGTGCTTACCGAGACTTCATTACTAGAACCTTGTTGGGTTTGTTCCAGTACTAGCTCCATCTCAGTCGGCACTCTTCCCTTATTCTCACTTTTCTCCTTTTTAATCATACCTAAGGACTTCTACACTAACTAGTGGATTGTCCCTGGGTAGATCCCTCCGACTCTGGCGGGATCGTGGGAACTTGTGCCTAACCTTACTATCCTTATAACTCCAATACGTTAAATAAAATGGTCGGTCTTTTGTGTTATACCACAATTGCCATTAACCAAATCCTTGAAAAATCTCTCAAAGTGTTCACGAATCTGAAACACATTTTTGTAAACACTTGAGAGTTTTATATTTTTTAAATGCTCCCCCTCAACATGTGCTCGAGTGATTGTTTTATAAATTTGCACATGATAGGTAGATGTAGGATCCTACGAAAATCCATCATAATAATCCTTGTTAATTAATAATAATCTCGAGTTACCGTTTAACAAAACCCATTTTTTTCGGGGAAATTAAAATTTTTCTTATTATATTATTTCAACGAAACCGCGACGTCACAACATTCACCAAATAACTACACTCATTCACAACGCGTAATACAAGACATATTTATCTCACAAAGACTAAACTTTCACAAATCACCATTTACACAAACCTGAAAGTTTTACTAATTACAATTTACAATAATAAATATATACATTACAACTCATTACACAACTAATTACAAATCCTACACTAATTACAAAACACTCTTCCTTAAACACCTAAAACCAACTGGATCAGACTTGGCCAGCCCATTTCATCTCACACGGATCAAAACCCAACTCCTAGCCCATGCATATTTTGTTATTCCATGTGTTATGCGATCAGCCACCCTCCCTCCAAAACGACCTGTTTATTCTCGAATGTTAAACACGACTCCGAAATATTTTTGCACCACCTGGATCAACAACCACTAGACATTATACGCACCACTTTTCAGATTTAAATATCGAGCATTGCCATGATTTTCGAGACCAATCTACTTGTCCCATTTTACCCGAATTGTACATCTAAAAATCTCAAAACTCGACCAAATCGTTCCCCGCTTTTTCCTACGTACTCCTAATGATATTCTCAACATAATAGGTTGATCAGGAAATGGCTAGGACCACCGAAGATTAGTATGGTACGCTTGCCTCATTTGGAGCATATATAAAAAGAGAACCGTATGAATACATATACAACACAACAAATAAAGATAAGATCTACCAACACCATATCTATTAAATATCTCACATTGTCAGTAAAAATAACATAGGTGTCCATTCGGCTACAGTAACAATCAATAATTGGGGATTCAATAGTCAATATAACGTGTGAAATTCTTCTATATAATCTACACCTCACTTGGCCACCTACACTACTTATCTCACCCTTCTTCACTCTCACTAAACACCTTAGAAGTCCAGCCACTCTTGTCTCAACCCAGGAAACAACCGAGCAAAGCAGACGATATGTAAAAACGTAGTTCGAACTTAGCTAGTAAACTGCTTACTTCGTCCTTGTATCATTTTTCGAACACCACTGTTATTTTACCACCTCTCACCCTCACCTTTATTACACCTCCTCAACCCTTGTTGCACCAGTTAGAAAACCTCAAGAAGTTTAGAAGATCAAAACTTAAGCGGATCACAAGTATCAAGGGTATAGTCGAATTCCAACAAGTGGGTTGTTCACCCTTGCGTCCATTCGATCTCACACAAGTCTCCACCACCTTTTCAAAGGTGTAGTAAGTGGCTATACTCCCTTTTACTTTAAAGTCTCACGTACACAATCACCCATGCATCATCACTTTAGCTTATTCGAACGTATCATTTTTTTTATTACTAGTATGTACAATAAAGTTTACAAACCCACAATGGGTGACAAACCCCTACTGTGGAAGGATGGAAAGTCAAAACTCACATCACTCTCATGATTAAAGATTAGTTGCATGCATACAAATTCATTCTCACGAATAAAGTGAGCGCATGCATGATTCTTTGCATAACCCACTCGTATAATCACTTTTATGTTTATACGCACGTACGGTTATATTTTAAGTTAAGTAGCTTACATTCGTCCATGTGGCCTTAAGAAACTCGAAAACATCACGTCATAACGTATACCTAACATGGAGCAGTCAAAACAAACTCAAATATCAAAAGTCAAGGCCGGGTTAAACTTACCAAGTGTTTTTAACTTGAAAACTGTCTCGGCATGGCCACAATCTACCCATTTATTTTGGTTTTTCACACGTAAGATACTAATATTTTTGCACCACACGGTTATTTTCCTAGCAAGCTATGAATTTCGTATATTAGTTTTCCTCTCATACACTCGTTTTCACACTCGAAATTACTCGATCTTAAGTGTCCTTCGCTAGTGCTATAATTCCAAAACTTTCAGATTATAACTATTTACCGATTGGGCTAACTCAAGGCCCAATAAGCCATAACAATTGAACAGTCCAATAAGCTCATGAATTATATTTTCAGAATCACCAAAGCAGCCCAAGGTCAGGCCCAAACGAAATTACATGTCCTCGCCTCTAAAACTCTAAGTGGGCCTTAAACCATCTCGTTACACAGCTCATTAAGCTAAAGATAAGATTTTTTTGGAATAAGAAATTAAAATAAGTTATAATAAATTTAATAAAGTTATAGAAATTTTCAGAATATTTTTCCCGTCATTTTTATGCAAAAAGGACTAAAAATGTAACGCGACCTAACTAGAAGGACTAAAACTGCCAACTGTGAAACTTATGGACTGAAGCTGTGAAAACAGTTTATAGAGGACTTAAATTGACATATCATTGAACTCCAAGCCTTATATGGACATATGGACAAATATTGGACTATTATGGACTTAACCGAGGACTAACGACGTAACGCAAGCGCAGTTAGGGTAAAAAGTGTAAAATCTGGGAAGAACAAGAACCAATTAATCTACTTGACATTCTTAGTTTATTTTTCATTTTTCACCCTTCACTTCATATGCATTTTACATTTTAGTTATGCATTATTTAAGTTTCGTTATTAGAAATTTACCGATTTCACTTTGCATATCATTTTATCCTATATTTTGAGGAGATAAGATTTTGAGTCAAGTAACATAAGAACCAAGATAATATCATATGTATATTATTTTTTTAACTTGAGGCATTTTAAGCATATCACACTCACATCACCGATCAAATCGTTATACGATTTCTCACATCGCACTCACTATTAGTAGTAAGTCAGAATCTTAGACTTCCCTTATATTCAGGTTTCATATCGAAGACGTTTTCGTGATCATTTCCATAGATCTCATAATTCTATCTTGTCAGATACGCTCCAGGTGAGTCGTGGCCCCTACTTTTAACACTTGTTTTAATAACACTTTTGGGGGAGATACATGCTTTAACTGTTTTAAGTTGCTTATATATATTGAAAACTCTCATGATTTACTCAAAATCATCAGCTATGCTTTACATATTTGAATCACCCTTTGAAAGGAATATATGCTTGTTTTATGTGCGAATTGCTTGCTTAGCTTAAACACTGAACTTGAAATATAACATTTTTAAACTACTTGATGTAACATGATACTGAGACTTATTGTATGCATTCATATAGCAAATGGATGTACTGTTACTTTACTATGATATTTCCACATTTCACTGGAAATAATTGCCAATACCAGAATACGTATATTTTGTGAACCCTGAGACCTATAATGCCTAAGTTTACTTTATTGCCATAAAGTCCCTCGATCATGAGCCATTAATCACTGCGGTGAGCGCGAATATAGTGAAATGCTTCGAAACCTGTTAGAGGCTGACGACCTATCCCACTAAATACTTGGACGGAATGCCTACATGGTTAGTCGTATTTAGTCGCGATACACTATATTTGAGAAAAATAGGAATTGGCAAATCACCTATTACATGAGGGCTAAAAACACCCATCAGTAACTGATGCGTGCGATGTGTCGTTGCGGTTTAGCAGTATTAATGCCAACTCAAGTTTTAAATTTATATTTAGCCGACTTATCAATAACACACACACTTAACGAGCAGTGTACCCGGTCAGTATAAATATAATGGTAAGTAGAGTGTCGATCACTAAGAGTGGAACGTGTTATCTAGTTATTCTAATCAGTATTTTAATATATTAAGTTAGCTATACAACCTAATCTAACCCAAGGGGGTTTCAGCCTGAGAGACTGGCACGATTGGTTGCAATTAAATAATAAACTAAACCAATAGGCACGAATCAGCAAGTAGCACACACGTACACAGATAAATACACGAGACAATAAGAAGACCTGTCCTGATAGATAAGTAGTTTGTCACTTGTTTTATTGCTAGTTTTATATGAAGTGTATAGTTCGATGCAACGCACCGAGATTAAGTCCTTTCTCGTTGGTTCTAATCTTATCGGCGAGTAAACCCTTAATGATTACTTATGACTATCCTATTTATCTTTCTTCCTACTTTTCTACAGACGATAGAATGCATAGGCGATCTAATAAATAGGCGAAGGCAGAGGCATGGCGACCCGATCAACGCTCAGCTAGACACAGAGGTTATCAATGCACTAATAAAAGTCACCAAAGACATCAACATATAAACTTTAATTAATGGGAAAGCAGTTTTAAGGGAGTGCAATCTTTCCGTTTTCACATTACACAAGCCACCAATCCTAATGAATTAAAGTTTACTAACACAATAAAACAAAACTACTTAATGAATTAAATACATGCAGGACCTTCTTAAAGCTCTTGTATCTTCGTTCAAGGTGTGTCTTGTGCTGCTTCCTTGACTGAATTCGTCCTAAGGTTTCTGTACTTCGGTCTCGTATCTAATATATGTCTGACAAAAGCTACGGAATTCGTCTGGTCTTGGGGTATTTATAGTTTCTGTCTGAGGGTAAGATACGGCGCATCTAGTAAGTAGATGCGGCGCATTGGCTTAACTTCGCGTGGGGTCCAAGATTAATATATTCAGGAATATTCGTACACCGCCAGAAGATGCGGCGTATCTTCATTCTTGGATGCGGCGCATGTCCTCTTGTATCTTGGATCGTATCTGGTGAAATCTTGATAGTGATGCGCCGTATGTAATAAGTGAGATGCGGCGCATCTGGAGCAGATTTGTCTTGATCTTGTACATTTCAGTAGACTCTTAACTTCTTGCATGTTTTGCTCCATAATTAGTCCAAAATCGCCAAGTTTCACCAAATGCTTGTTTTTACCTGAGAATTACAAAAGTAAACGATTAAGTATCAATCCTCATACATAATATAATAAAACAAGTCAAATTAATAGGATAAATGATAGTAATAAAATGTACTTATTTGAGTTCATCAGTAACCCTGATGGGACACCGCCGTTTTATGGTACTCTGTTAACGTTTTGCGTGTCATGAGGCTTAGGGCAATATAACTTTATGAATATATGAATGTTTCATATATATTAGGATACAGCTGTATTTAGTAACCACCACTCCACACTGATAGATTTCAGACACTAGATTAATATTTTCACTATGTGTTATAATTATGAATCATGTACTTGAACCTTAGTTGTTATCATATGTGACTTAATTGTGAATTCTAATAAAGACAGCCCAAAATGCTTGGTGTATCGTTACGTTTAAAAAGTTGACCCAACATTTTATTTCGAGCATATAACAACGTAGCTCATCTTCATTTATAACTTGAAACTTATGATTTTGGAGATCATACCTGATTTGCTTGTGGATTTTTATACAACACAACTTGTTATTTATTTCATGAAGAACTATTATTTACTTCGACAATCACTATACACCTTTTAAATTCATTGAAGGAAAGTTATTTTTCTATCAAACTCCAAGAACTCACCAACCATTGTGTTGACGTTTTAAGCATGTTTATCTCAGGTAATTAACGGAGCAGGACAAGACACTGAGCGGGCATCTTATACTCTGATAAATAAAATGGTGTAAAATCAAACATGTCATTCTTTCCAAATTGCCATACTTTTGTGGGATTTACAAATCAGATATTTTCCTTTTATACCAAAACTATTCTTTCGAATGACATATAGCTTTCAAAGCGCCTATTTTGGACCCTTTTTCTGAAATTTTAACTCGATCCTCACCGTAACACCCTAATTACTTTTCCGCTGCCACTAAACAAATTAGGGGGTGTTACAGATTGGTATCAGAGCTTATGGTTATAGAGAACCAAATGTTTTCAAACATCGAACTATAACCACACTTTCAAAATAAATGATTTTACACCTTATCATCTTATGCCTTCCGTGTCTGCAAACTGTCGTGCTCAATACATTATCTACTAAGATTGTTTTGCACTAATCTTTACGTGCTTGATGTATACTCTTCACACATTACACACTGCATTATTTCACACTCAACATTACATCTTGAACGTATAAATACTCATAATTACTATTTTCGATTGTTACAGTAACATGTCTTCCGTACCAATTGACATCGCTAAGACTACCCCTCCTACTACCCATGTATCACCTAGCTACCAAATTACACCAAATACTGAAGATCCTTATGTACAAGTGTCACAACCTCAGCCCGACATAGAACTCACTCAGAAATCACCTCCGTCATCACCTACTCACTCACCTCCACGTCAGAAACTTAGGAGAGCAACTGAATTCTATTCAGATGAAGATCTGATTGGTGGTCAACCAACATTTGAATATGGACAGATTTCACAACAAGAAATGACTTGGAAGAATGTTAACCTAAATTCTCCTCTACCCAATACCTCAGATTTCTCCATGCCAGATGCCCCAAACAATGTATCCTCACCAATTCTCCTGAGTACAATGTAGACACCCGTGACTCCATATGGATTCACCTTCACCAACACACCAGCATACTAAACGCTCACTCTAAACAACTAAAAGAGTTACAACCATTACGATTCAAATGGTATGATCGTAACATTGACACTCTATTCAAGAGGACAGATGCGGAGAGACGAGAAGTGTTTGGTTTAGGAGTGAATGTTGGTAACATGAAGGACAATTACGAACAAGAACTTAGAAACTTGGATGCCAGAACCCGCTGTTTGGGCAGAGGTCATACCCAAACACACATTAGGATTGAAGACATTGAAAGAGCATTATGGTTGGCTAGAGATGCAGCAAGAACCCAGAGCCAAAAGATTGCAGCTTTGGAAAACATGTTAGCTAATCAGATGAATGCGTGCCAGGAACGTTTCTCAGCCATGGAAGTTGCACAACTGGATCTTGAGGCAGAAGTTAGACGTTTACGTCAGAGACATAACTAATCTTAAGTATCATTGTTGTACTCAATAAACCAAATAGTTTTGGTTAGTATTTCATGTATTCGCAATAATTCTGTAACTCTCAGAAATTGTAATCGACTTTTAAGCTATGATAGTCTTGTTCTATTTTATCGTTCTGTTGTAAACGAATTCCTTCCACCAAGCCCTAGTATAGTACTATAAGTACAAAAGAGCCATGCAGAATTTCACCAATTGTTACTCTTTTAAGTAAACAAATAACCCACGAAAATCAATAAGACATTAATAAAAGACCTTGTGTTGGTTGTTTTGCAAAAATCGATCAGGCAAGTTATTAAAGTTATGTTGATTTTGATGATTGTATTCAAACTTACTATGACATTATTGGTGATTGTACATCAAATATACCTCGACTAAACAATAAATCATAGAATTTCAAGAACAAATATTCAGAAGAAAACTTGATGAATGAAGAGAAAGTTGCTGAACTTCAGCTTTTGTAAAAGAATCCGTTCGTTCCTTAGCAATCACATATTAAGAGATGATCATTATTTTACAATGCTACCCAGACACATCGTATTTCTATGAACCTCAGTTGGTTTGATTGTGTATTAAGATCACATTGTTAGCAATAATATGCAAATACCTTATTATTTGAAATTATTCTAATAATAAAGTGAATACTAAATCAGTGTTTCTTGTTGTAGTCATTAAAGATGGCCAACATGAGCAACACCCATACCCCCTCAGCACTTACCACAACCATGACTCCTAAAACCATCGGGGAATTTGAAAACAATATCGTTACAGTGGTACATGAAGTGACTACAATAGTTCATCCGATAAACAACGACATAGACAAGAAAGAGAAAAGGATGGCTATACCTTGTAAGCATAACCATGAAATTTTCATGGGATGTAGGCAAGTTTGCCTAAAGAATTCAAAGAAAATAGCCAAACCTATCCGCACATGTGCCCGAAGAATTAGGCAAGATTTTGCACTTAAGAAAAATAACCAAAAGCGAAAACTCAAGAAGAAAAGAACCTTTATCCTCAACGAATGTGAGTTTCACAACGACATTTGTACCCGCAATCACCTACAAGATCGCATTGACTACCATCGTCAACAAAGGTCCAGACAAGAAGTTGGAGAGAACAACATAACAACCCTTACTACTAGGGACAACTACCATGGGAAGCAGCCCTTGTGTCAGAAATGCAAGATGTATCATACCGGACAATGCATTGCAAAATGCGGGAAATGCCGGAAAACCGGCCACAAGACAAGAGGTTGCAAAGCCATGGAAGGAAACGAGCAACCCTCGTCCATAAAATGCCACGAATGTGGTGGAATGGGGCATTACAAGAGTCATTGCCCAAACTACAATGTCAACTGGAAGGCCAAGATGGATACAAGAAAATGAAGACTCGTTAAAAAGCCCCAGTAGTATCGAAGAATGACCACTATGTTAAGCAGATGAATGGATTCCTGCTGTAAAATAAATAAACTCTAGTTTAGGACTACCTAATTTATATTTCCGTTTGTACTTTGCCTTAGATTTGATGAATGTAACCTAAGTGCAACAACAATTTTTCTACCGTACGAATCTCTACCTTGTAATATTTCAGTAATCGTCGTAATCTATATCCATTTCCATTTCTATACCACTTTCACTATTCATAGTTGATATGTAACAATACCTTGATACCACCCTAGGAATTTGACTAAACACAATATCCGATCAAACAATAGACCAATACCACATTGTAAGAAACTTTCATTTAAAACCTAAGTTTATACAAAAGATATCCTAGTATCACTTTAAAAATTCCTGAATCATCCTCGAAATATGAACAATAATCCTTTTAAAAATAATCAGAGGGTGTCCGACTTTGTGACGGAACCATTGTAATTGAACAAGGTAAAACTCTTTAAAGAAGCATAAATACCACAATGACTGAACCAAGCGTTACATCATTTGGTCCTCAATTATACATAGCCTAGCTACCTATGTATAATTTAGGAAGAATCATGTCATAAATGGAACAGTTATCTTTTCGAAGTTTTTAATAACAATTTTCATTCCAAAAACAGAATCTCGAGACAAAATAAATTGTTCATAAACTTTACTTTTAACCCACCCCAGTCAGATCTACACTCATTACCCATTATTCTATTATCCGAAATCGAGAAAAATACGAATTCACAACAATATTGGGGGACACAAATAACATAAATTTCATTAGAAACCATGGAAGTTAATACATAGCGAAATGATTAACATCGGAAGTGCTAATAGTACAATAAACACAATATAAGGCATAGAATCTTCGATAGGTTGGCCCGCCATAGAAACAAAAACCACCACCAACCCAGCGATAGCAAGAGCCACCATAGGATGAAGCACCTTGATTATTCTGGAAGATAAATAAAAGCGAACCATTAAAAACAATAACTAAACATAAACACAAACGAGATTTTATTCCACATTCATTAAGGGTTACATCGACATACAAC
The DNA here is from genome assembly GCA_021014915.2 of Artemisia tridentata subsp. tridentata. Lineage (NCBI taxonomy): Eukaryota > Viridiplantae > Streptophyta > Magnoliopsida > Asterales > Asteraceae > Artemisia > Artemisia tridentata. The sequence continues at coordinate 79,498,641 of CP139509.1, forward strand.
AAAGATACATTCTAACAACACTACTCGAGATCCTCACCCCAAGAACTTATCAACATTAATCGCTAAAATGGTGAGGGGTACGATGAACACCAAAGATGCGATAAAGTAGTCGGAGTTTTCGTCGGGGAAGAAGGCCAGATAAACGGCGACAAGGACGATGTACACGGTGGCGATAACAATGGCGATCGGCGGCATAGTATATTTTTGGGAGAGATGAAGTAAACTGAAAAAGGTAAAGTGGGGAGGAAAAGGGGAAAAGTAAATAGGGTATTAATAGGGAAAAACTATCCGTTATTTTACTATTCACGATCATTAAAATTTCAAATCACTACCATTAAAAATCCACTAGTCTCGACCGCTAGAATACTAAACATTTAGTGTTAAATATTTCCTACTCTCGACCGTTACTTTCACTATTCGTAGCCTATGAATTCAATTGTTGACCAAACATTCGAATTTATTTCGTCTAGTACGAATAAATCTAGTTGGATCTCGCCTCTTTAATATTCAAATAAGAAATCTCTCGACAACATCTTCCATAAACTCTCATTCCTGAACACTACATTTTTCAACACCTATCACGGACTGAACTTCGGGACGAAGTTCAAAATTGAGGGGTGGATACTGTAGGATCCTACGAAAATCCATCATAATAATCCTTCTTAATTAATAATAATCTCGAGTTACCGTTTAACAAAACCCATTTTTTTCGGGGAAATTAAAATTTTTCTTATTATATTATTTCAACAAAACCGCGACGTCACAACATTCACCAAATAACTACACTCATTCACAACGCGTAATACAAAACATATTTATCTCACAAAGACTAAACTTTCACAAATCACCATTTACACAAACCTGAAAGTTTTACTAATTACAATTTACAATAATAAATATATACATTACAACTCATTACACAACTAATTACAAATCCTACACTAATTACAAAACACTCTTCCTTAAACACCTAAAACCAACTGGATCAGACTTGGCCAGCCCATTTCATCTCACACGGATCAAAACCCAACTCCTAGCCCATGCATATTTTGTTATTCCATGTGTTATGCGACCAGCCACCCTCCCTCCAAAACGACCTGTTTATTCTCGAATGTTAAACACGACTCCGAAATATTTTTGCACCACCTCGATCAACACCCACTAGACAATATACGCACCACTTTTCAGATTTAAATATCGAGCATTGCCATGATTTTCGAGACCAATCTACTTGTCCCATTTTACCCGAATTATACGCACCGAAGATTAGTATGGTACGCTAGCTTCATTTGGAGCATATATAAAGAGAACCGTATGAATACATATACAACACAACAAATAAAGATAAGATCTACCAACACCATATCTATTAAATATCTCACATTGTCAGTAAAAATAACATAGGTGTCCATTCGGCTACAGTAACAATCAATAATTGGGGAGTCAATAGTCAATAGAACGTGTGAAATTCTTCTATATAATCTACACTTCACTTGGCCACCTACACTACTTATCTCACCCTTCTTCACTCTCACTAAACACCTTAGAAGCCCAGCCACTCTTGTCTCAACCCAGGAAACAACCGAGCAAAGCAGAGGATATGTAAAAACGTAGTTCGAACTTAGCTAGTAAACTGCTTACTTCGTCCTTGTATCATTTTTCGAACACCACTGTTATTTTACCACCTCTCACCCTCACCTTTATTACACCTCCTCAACCCTTGTTGCACCAGTTAGAAAACCTCAAGAAGTTTAGAAGATCAAAACTTAAGCGGATCACAAGTATCAAGGGTATAGTCGAATTCCAACAAGTGGGTTGTTCACCCTTGCGTCCATTCGATCTCACACAAGTCTCCACCACCTTTTCAAAGGTGTAGTAAGTGGCTATACTCCCTTTTACTTTAAAGTCTCACGTACACAATCACCCATGCATCATCACTTTAGCTTATTCGAACGTATCATTTTTTTTATTACTAGTATGTACAATAAAGTTTACAAACCCACAATGGGTGACAAACCCCTACTGTGGAAGGATGGAAAGTCACAACTCACATCACTCTCATGATTAAAGATTAGTTGCATGCATACAAATTCATTCTCACGAATAAAGTGAGCGCATGCATGATTCTTTGCATAACCCACTCGTATAATCACTTTTATGTTTATACGCACATACGGTTATATTTTAAGTTAAGTAGCTTACATTCGTCCATGTGGCCTTAAGAAACTCGAAAACATCACGTCATAACGTATACCTAACATGGAGCAGTCAAAACAAACTCAAATATCAAAAGTCAAGGCCGGGTTAAACTTACCAAGTGTTTTTAACTTGAAAACTGTCTCGGCATGGCCACAATCTACCCATTTATTTTGGTTTTTCACACGTAAGATACTAATATTTTTGCACCACACGGTTATTTTCCTAGCAAGCTATGAATTTCGTATATTAGTTTTCCTCTCATACGCTCGTTTTCACACTCGAAATTACTCGATCTTAAGTGTCCTTCGCTAGTGCTATAATTCAAAAACTTTCAGATTATAACTATTTACCGATTGGGCTAACTCAAGGCCCAATAAGCCATAACAATTGAACAGTCCAATAAGCTCATGAATTATATTTTCAGAATCACCAAAGCAGCCCAAGGTCAGGCCCAAACGAAATTACATGTCCTCGCCTCTAAAACTCTAAGTGGGCCTTAAACCATCTCGTTACACAGCCCATTAAGCTAAAGATAAGCTTTTTCTGGAATAAGCAATTAAAATAAGTTATAATAAACTGAATAAAGTTATAGAAATTTTCAGAATATTTTTCCGGTCATTTTTATGCAAAAAGGACTAAAAATGTAACGCGACCTAACTAGAAGGACTAAAACTGCCAACTGTGAAACTTATGGACTGAAGCTGTGAAAACAGTTTATAGAGGACTTAAATTGACATATCATTGAACTCCAAGCCTTATATGGACATATGGACAAATATTGGACTATTATGGACTTAACCGAGGACTAACGACGTAACGCAAGCGCAGTTAGGGTAAAAAGTGTAAAATCTGGGAAGAACAAGAACCAATTAATCTACTTGACATTCTTAGTTTATTTTTCATTTTTCACCCTTCACTTCATATGCATTTTACATTTTAGTTATGCATTATTTAAGTTTCGTTATTAGAAATTTACCGATTTCACTTTGCATATCATTTTATCCTATATTTTGAGGAGATAAGATTTTGAGTCGAGTAACATAAGAACCAAGATAATAGCATATGTATATTATTTTTTTAACTTGAGGCATTTTAAGCATATCACACTCACATCACCGATCAAATCGTTATACGATTTCTCACATCGCACTCACTATTAGTAGTAAGTCAGAATCTTAGACTTCCCTTATATTCAGGTTTCGTATCGAAGACGTTTTCGTGATCATTTCCATAGATCTCATAATTCTATCTTGTCAGATACGCTCCAGGTGAGTCGTGGTCCCTACTTTTAACACTTGTTTTAATAACACTTTTGGGGGAGATACATGCTTTAACTGTTTTAAGTTGCTTATATATATTGAAAACTCTCATGATTTACTCAAAATCATCAGCTATGCTTTACATATTTGAATCACCCTTTGAAAGGAATATATGCTTGTTTTATGTGCGAATTGCTTGCTTAGCTTAAACACTGAACTTGAAATATAACATTTTTAAACTACTTGATGTAACATGATACTGAGACTTATTGTATGCATTCATATAGCAAATGGATGTACTGTTACTTTACTATGATATTTCCACATTTCACTGGAAATAATTGCCAATACCAGAATACGTATATTTTGTGAACCCTGAGACCTATAATGCCTAAGTTTACTTTATTGCCATAAAGTCCCTCGATCATGAGCCATTAATCACTGCGGTGAGCGCGAATATAGTGAAATGCTTCGAAACCTGTTAGAGGCTGACGACCTATCCCACTAAATACTTGGACGGAATGCCTACATGGTTAGTCGTATTTAGTCGCGATACACTATATGTGGAACGTTTGTTGTTCGAAGTTCAAACACTTGGGATATGAATCTTAGTAATGTGTTTGAGAGATATTTATGTATTGAATGTGTTTAGCATGCGGAATCTACTACAACACACTTTAAAAGAACACAAGGTGGTGAGTTTAAGTAAATGTGTGAATGCAATGAACAAATAACACAACTTTTGGTTAACACAAAACGATTCAATATTATTGATGAAATAATACGGATGATCTAAATATCACCAGGATTACAAAGTAATCTTGAATCTTTGATTGTATAAAGGATTTGTGATTCGAAGTAACTAAGTTACTTGAGAGATAGTTTGGTTTGTGGTTATTGGTTGTGAAAGATGCATGCATGAAGAAGTGACTAAGATATCCTTTTATAAGATAAGGATATCTTATTACATGTTGTCAAGTAGATGAATATAATACTATACTTTGACTATATTGGCGCCTACAATTAAATACAACTACCCATGTACACTCTGATATATTCTTCTGTCACCACAGAAGACTATTCTACTTCTACATAACGTATAACAATGTACAAAGACTAATAATTCAACTAAATATCTATTACAAAATATCTAATCGACTTGACATAAGCTTGGCAGGCTCTTCATTAGTTAGCAGTACCTTCTACCCAGAAGGTACTGGTAGAACATCTTCGTACATAACAAAATCAACTAGCAGGCTCTTCATCGACTTGGCAGGCTCTTTGACTTTGATCAATTTATTCCCAACAATCCTCCCCTAAACTTGTTATTTCCATTAAAATACACAAGTTTCTGATGAATAAAATACATACCTTGAGGATTTGAGAACTCTTCCAAAAACCTTTACTTCCTATCCTTCCTTTTTCTTTCACATTGTTCAAATATGCTCCTTAGCAAACTTTGAACAATTTCTGAGTTTTCATCATCTTTGTCACACCTTAATCTTTTGGAGATCATAGTTGAGAGCACTTCATAACTAAGTGGATACTCTTTCTCAGCCAACATAAAGAGTTCAATCCCACTTGATGTGTACAAATGATGAACACTGCAATGACTTAGGAATTCCCAGGTTGTAGATGGATCATAATATGGAAATTTCCAATAATCATCTTTGGGATCAGGATCAAACATCCTATTGAATTCAACCCATAATTCCTGTTCCTTAACATCATTGCTAGAATTTGTGGCTAGCCTAATCTGCACTAGATTCCACAACTCTTCCAAATCTGCTCTATCAGATGCTCTAACTAAATTTTCAAAATTCTTGAAGATAGCAGACTGTCCCCCAACCCTTGATATTTTCCATGACTTACCAAATCTATCATGGTGTATTTCCCAATCAATTATAGGGTGTCTAGACCTAATTGGATCAGCATGAATGATAGTAGGTAAAGTAATCAACATTTTACTTACTTGCCCTTGATCCAATTTTGCTACTTCTTTCTTCTGAGCATCTTGCTTCTTCTTTGAAGACCTTTCTTGTGTATGTTCAGGAGGAGTGCAGTGGTTCTTCTTGTATGCTTCAATGTATAGATGCTGCAACTCTTCAAATGATTTTCTTTTGAGTTGATGATCCTTCCAATTTGCTGACCTTTTCAGATATAACTTGAAGAACTTCATCTGCTCTTTCTGATCATGTGGGAATTTAAACCCTTTCTCCTTATACTGCATGATCTGCTGAAATACATCATTTAAGGCTTCTTCTCTATACTTTTTGGTGATGAATTCTTCAAGCTTGGCTGTCTTCTCTTCTACACTGAGAGACTCATCATCCACATACACAGAGGCTTGACCTCTTACAATTGGATCAATAGAGATAATCCATTGTAGTTGTGCATCAAATATTTGTGCAGCTTGAGAATCAATAAGAGCTTGAGCAGCTTCTTTAGCATCTTTCTGCTCTTTCATTGCTTCAAGCATTCTTGAAGCTTCATTAGCTTTTAGCTCTTCTTCTTGAACTCTTTTGGCCTCTTCTTCTCCTAGAACCATCTGAATTTGCTGAGTTCTCTTCAACTTCTTGGACTTTGGCTCATCTTCAATCAGAATACCTTTGCCCTTATCCTTTGGAGGTGAATCTTGTGATGGAGCAGAAGATTGCTCATCAGCAATTAAAACCCTCTTTCTCTTGTACACTCTCTCAGCAGACCCTTTATACCCCATAGCTAATAGCCTTTCTCTCCTAGCAGACTCTTCTTCTGCCCTAGCAGGCTCTTGCCCTGCTCCAACAGGCTCTTGCCCTGTTCCAACAGGCTCTTCATCATAAACTTGAGTTCCATCATGGAATTCAAATTGAGCCTGTTCCTCCTCTTCATTCACATCTTCAGACCTATCCTTCCTCCCCTTTTTGGAAGAGATATCTAACCTATCAGCATCTGACTGTGAAGAACTAGATAAAACAACCTTTGCAGACTTTTTACCCTGTAACTTCTTCACTTCACCCTCCAATTTCTTGACCCTTTTTACCAATTTGATGTTGATCTTAGAAAACCTTTCATTTTGACTTTTGAGAGCATTCTCTAAGAACTTCACCTTATCTTTCAGCTCTTGCATTGTCTGAGGTGATTGGGTTTGTGATATATGATGTGGTGATGGTGGTGGTGTTTCTGATGGTACTGGAGATGGTATTGGTGTTTGTTTGTTGTGTTGGTGAAATGTAACCATGTGAAGAACTGGATGATTGTGTATCAGCAGATGGTGTGGGTTCTTCTGGATTTTGTGGTACCATTTCATCAAAAAGTGGAACTTCCTCCCCTCTAAAACCAATTCTCATATTTGAAAATACTTTGTGAGAAAGTTTTGGTGTTTCATAAACTGAGTCTGTGGGAAGCAACACATGTTGTAATTTTCCAATGATGCATCCAATAAATCTTGGATACATCAAAAACTTTGTTTTAATTTTCACATTGTTTATCAATCCTTCAAAAATATATTTTGAAAAGTTGTATTTTCTGTTTGTTGCTAAGCAAATGAGAGCAGAGGCCATGTTGCCACTAAATTGCTCCCAAGAGAATTTCTTCTGGCTCAAACAGTGAAGGATTGTGTGAATCAAAAATCTCCATTGTGGAGTAAGATGCTTTTTCAAAAAAGTGAGTTTGTTAGACTCAGCATGATACCCCATTCTTTGTAAATTTTCAAAAATTTCAGTATCTGGTAATTGACTAATACCATCAGAATCATCCAAATGAAGATGTCTTCTTATGGATGACTCAGTAAGAGTCAAATGCTTACCATCCACTTTGGCTTTTATTCTTTGGTCCCCATTTTCAGAAGTTTTAATTTTAGCAGATTGCCAAAATTGTAAAATTTGATTTTCATAAATAGTGGGATTGACTAGTAAAGCAAACCTGATGTAGGAGTTGTTTAAAAAGTCCACTACTTGATGAAATGAGGCATTATCCTCTGACTTCTCCAAAAATGCTAACTGATTGTGACGTTGGACAAAATCTAGATCAATTGTGGAAGCCATAATGAAAATTTTGAATATGATGGTGGGATTTGTTGGTAGTACTGGTAGAAGATAAAAGGTGTGTGTGAATTATGATAATGACTGATGAAAGAAGATATGAGAGAATTACTTTTAACCGACAATAATAAAGATTATAAAAAGAAACTAAAAAGGCGGTTAAAAAGATCTTTTATATGTGAAATATAATATAATTTAATCATCAGTAATTTACATAACTACCCCAACGGCTAATTTTAACTACCAGGCCCAACGGTTAAAACTTTTTCTGACAGGCTCAACGGCTATCTAGCAGTACCTTTGTACTCTAGCAGTACCATTTTTGTACTACCAGTACCTTTGAAAGTTTTATAAAAATCCCTTATAGTTTTTAGCAAACTACCAGCTATCAACGGATTTGAGTTGTCTTTACCAAAAGCCGTTTGCTTAAGGACTAGCTAACTATTTACAATTAAGTATGGTTAGTTAACAACCATATAGTTTTTGGTAAACTATCAACCATCAACGGATTTGATTTGTCTTTACCAAAAGCCGTTTGCTTAAGGACTAGTCAACTCTTAAGTTTGTGAAAACTTGGTGAGCTGAATACCAAAAGCCAGGATGGCCCAAAGATGGTGCAATTTCCTTGGATGGAGGAAATTTAGAAAGGCAATGATGCTGTGTATTTTGGATGATTGGTTCAACAAGTGAAATCATCTAATGTCATGCCTTTGAGTTGAAACCTTTCATAGTTTGATCTAGATAGAACTTTCTCCTTTGAGAAATGCTTCATCCCTTCTAGATATGTGATCTAACTCTATCTTTTTCAACTCTGCATCATCTTGTATGCTCTTGTCTTTCCTTTCATTAATTGGTGTTTCTTCCATTCTTGTCTATCAATTCCTCCCCTGAGATTGTTATCTCTCCTGAAATGAATATAACTTTTGTTGCTCCTTTCTGTTTGGAAGAACTCTTGTTTTGTTATCAACCTGAAATGTGTTAGTTGCAAACCAAAAGAACAAAGTGCAAAGCACTTGATCTATAGCATTTTAAACATTCAAGCCTTTAAATGAACAAAACATAGCAATTTTGTATCAGCAGGACCAATTATGAACTAACAGGACCTTTTGACTAACTAGCAGTACCATGTTTAAAAGTCAATACCAGTTAATTTTATGAACAAAAACATATGATTTTCAAAGATTTATCATTCCAATACCTCCTACAAGATATTTGAATCTACCTAAATCAAAAGCTTTGGTGAGAAGGTCTGCATAATTCTTTTCAGAATCAATTTTAACAACTTGAATTAACCTTTTCTCATTGCAATCCCTTATGAAATGGTGTCTGATTTCAATATATTTTGTTTTTGAGTGTTGAACTGGGTTTTTAATGATACAAATAGTACTGCTATTGTCAATATAAATAATGGTGTTAAGAAAATTGTACCCATAGTCAAGCAATTGATTTTGGATCCAAAGAACTTGCCCACAACAACTTGCACCAGCAACATATTCTGCTTCAGTTGTAGAATTGGCCACCATTGTTTGTTTCTTGCATTGCCAAGAGATTAGTCTGCAACCAAGAAATTGACATCCACCAGTTGTGGATTTTCTGTCTAGTGTTGCACCAGCATAGTCACTATCCGAATAAGCCACCAATTCAAAAGATGATTCCCTTGGATACCAAAGACCCAACCTAGGTTGACCCTTAAGATATCTAAAGATTCTTTTGACTGCTGTGAGATGAGAGATCTTGGGATGTATTTGAAACCTTGCACACACACATACTGAGAACATGATATCAGGTCTTGATGATGTAAGATACATCAAGGACCCAATCATTGACCTATAATTGTGCAAATCCATATCTTCTCCTTCAGCATCCTTGAGTAGCCCTTTGTCTAGATCCATTGGTGTACTTGCAACCTTAGAATCAGCAAAATTAAATTTTCTTAGGATCTCTGCTACATATTTATCTTGGCTGATAAATATGCCTTCTTTGGATTGTTTCACTTGGAGACCCAAAAAGAAAGTAAGTTCCCCCATGGAACTCATCTCAAACTTACTGTGCATAAGTTTTTCAAATTCTACACACAAGTCTTGGTTTGTTGATCCAAAGATTATGTCATCAACATAAATCTGCACTAGCAAGATGTCTTTCTTTGTTCTTTTGATAAACAAAGTTGGATCAATCCTGCCTCTTTGGAATCCACTTTTTAGTAGGAAACAAGCCAATGTTTCATACCATGCCCTTGGAGCTTGGTGTAGGCCATACAAAGCCTTGGTAACCTTGTAAACTTTATCTGGATACTCAGCATCAATGAAGCCTGGAGGTTGAGATACATATACTGGTTCTTCAATTTCACCATACAAAAATGCACTCTTAACATCCATTTGATAGACAGTGAAGCCTATGAATGAAGCATAGGCTAAGAAAAGCCTAATTGCTTCAAGTCTTGCAACTGGAGCAAACACTTCTTCATAATCTACCCCTTCCTCTTGAGTATATCCTTGTGCTACCAATCTAGCCTTGTTCCTGATCACTATACCCCTTTCATCCTTCTTGTTTCTGAACACCCATTTGGTTCCAATTGCCCTATGACCTCTTGGCAAATCAACCAATATCCAAACCTTCTGAATCTTGAATTGGAGAAGCTCTTCTTGCATAGCTTCCACCCAACTTGCATCATCTAAAGCTTTGTTTATATTTTTGGGTTCAGCCTGAGATAGAAAACATGAAAACAGGCATATATTGGAATTATCATTATTCTTTTCTTCATACATAGAGGAGATAAACCCTTCTTCATCTGAAGATAAGACTTGAGATAAACCAACTTGAGATCTTGTTCTAACACCAGAAGTTATGCTTCCAATCACATCATCAGTTGAGTGATCTTTGAGAATTCTAGTGTTTGGTGTTTTAGGAACTTCATATGTAGTTGGAAGATTGCTAATCCCCACCTCTTCTTGAAAAGAATCATCTATTTGAACATTCAATGGCTCAGCAGTACCAATACTTGCACTAGCAGGACCATCTGAAGAACTGGCAGTACCATTGTCATTAGCACCACTTTCTTGATTCTCTTGATTCTGAGTTCCTTGATCTTCTTCATTGTCTTCATTTGTTGTGTCTGAAGGTCCTTCTTCACTTGAAGATAGATCCATACTTTTCCAAATTGGCATCCAGATGTAATCTTGATCTTTAGGAGTTTCAACATTGTCTTCAGAACCTGCATTTTCATTAGCATTTGTACCTGTAACAGGCACATAATTCATAGATTCTGAAAGCCTATCAACATCAAACATCCAATCTGGTCCAACTCCTTTCACATTTGCTAGTTTCTCTTGAAACTCTATGTGAAGATTTTCTTCTACTAGCCTAGTGCAAGTGTTAAACACTCTATAGGCCTTACTCTGCAAGGAATACCCTATCAAAAAGCCAACATCTGCTTTTCCATCAAATTTGCCTAAATGATCTTTGGTATTGAGAATAGTGACATGACAACCAAAAGGTCTCATAAAACTTAAAGATGGTTTTCTACCAAAGAAAAGTTCATAAGGTGTTTTTCTATGTGGTTTTGTCACAAGAACCCTGTTTTGTACATAACAAGCAGTACCAACTGCTTCAGCCCAAAATGAAATAGGCAACTTAGAGTCTACTAACATAGTTCTAGCAGCCTCTATAAGTGTTCTATTCTTTCTTTCTGCTACTCCATTTTGCTGAGGTGTTCTAGCTACACTAAACTCTCTTTTTATGCCTTTTTCCTTGCAAAAGTCATCCATAACTCTATTCTTGAACTCTGTCCCATTGTCACACCTGATGATTTTGACTTTCTTATCAGATTGGTTTTCTACCTCAGTGATATAGGTTTTAAGTATCTCACTAGTTTCATGTTTAGATCTTAAGAAGAAAACCCATGAAAATCTGCTATAGTCATCAGTAACAACCAGACAATATTTCTTTCCATTCAAGCTGCATACATTAGTAGGACCAAAGAGATCCATATGAAGCATATGTAAAGCCTGAGTAATAGAGTTTTGGGTCTTGGGCTTACAAGAAGCTCTATGTTGTTTGCCTTTTAGGCAATCAACACAAGTTTGGTCGTTTTGGAAAATCTTTTTGGGTAAACCTCTTACTAAATCATATTTTGCAATAGTGTTGATTGTTTTAAAGTTTACATGACCAAGCCTTCTATGCCAATTCATAGATTCATCCAATGAGGCCTTTGCTACCAAACAAGTTAAACCTTCCTTGGGATCAATGTTCTTTAAATTGACACTATACATATTGTTCCTTTTTGGAATTTTAAGAAGAATCTGACTCTTATCAGGCATCTTAAAATCAGAAAAAAGAACCATACATTCATTGTCAGTAAAGAGAACATTGTTCTTTTTGTCACACATTTGTGAGACACTAAGAAGATTAAACTGAAGTTTTTTCACAAAATACACATTTTCAAAATCTAGTTTACTGGTTTTGATAGTACCTTTACCAGTGATCTTTCCTTTTATTCCTCCCCCAAAGGTAACATATCCTCCATCAAATGTTTTGAAATCTGAGAGGAATGACATGTTGCCTGTCATATGCCTTGAACACCCACTATCAACAAATCCTTGATCTTCAATATCAGTTGAATGTTCCTGCACATGAATAAACATATTAGTTTCCTTGGGGTACCCAAGCCATGACAGACTTGGGTTTGCCTCTTGCATCAATGAAGTCAAACCTTTTCAGGATTGTTGATGCACCTTTTGATTTGATTGGTTTCCAAATCCAACATGCTGAGGACTTAACAGCACTTTCCCTTCTAATCCATTGTGTGGTCTTTGGTCTATCAGTACCAATTTTGGCAATACCAATTTTGGCAGTACCATGTGGTCTAGCAGGACCTTTTGGTCTAGCAGGACCTTTGGTTTTTGGACTCCAAACTTTTGTTTTGACCACATTTATCTTTTGAATAGGACTCTTCTCAACTTTTGGTACATATTTAAAAGTGTTTCCTGTACCCTTATCAGTTGGTTTTGCAATAACAGGCTTATCTTGTCTAACAGTATGTTTAACATTTGTGGTGTTAGACTTAACAAAACTTTTTCTGGGGTGAGTAACATTTGTTTTAGATTTTGATTTACTCCCAGAAACCCATTTATTACAATAAGCATGAAGATGATTAAAGCTACCACAATAATAACAAGCTTTATTAAACATAACAAAGTCATCACCTAATTGTTGTGACTTTAGGTTGTTCCAATTTCTTTGGCTTCCCCTAGGTTTGTTATTACAATTTTTACAACTTTCAACTGTCTTCAAAACAGTTTTGGCCTTAGCTTTAACTTCTACTTTCTTAGGACTGGTTGGTCCTACTTTGATTCCTTTCATAGGAATAGTCTCATCTTCATCATCATCAGATACCCAATCCTCAATAATTAGGACATCTGGTCTCTTATCAGTGAGCACCTTAGAGAGTGGAACATTCTTAGCACTCTCAGATGGTTCACTAATTACTACAGGTTTATCCAATGGTTTGTTAACAAATTCATGTAAACCTGATACAGCAAGATCACTACCTTGGGGACATGGAATTCCTCTATAAGGAGGTGGACATTCATTGTATCCTATCCCTGATTTTATTCTTTTATTCAACTGATTCTCTACTATGCTCTTAGTACACTCAGAAGCATTTTTCAATTTAGTAACAGTCAGTTGAATATTATCTCTAGCCAAAGTCACTTTAGTGCACTCAGTCCTTACCATTTCAATTTCTGAATCTTTCAAAAATATTTGTCTATTAAGAGCAGCTTTAGCATCAGAAAATGTGAGTTCATTTTCTCTATAGTGAATGATTTGTTTTTCTAGCTTGGACATACCACACTTATGGTCAAATAAGGTTTGATTGGTTTTTCTATGTTCTAATACTTCTGTATCATAAGCTTTACTTATGATTTTTAATTCTTTAAAAGATTCACAATCATTAGGACATTTGATAATTTGTACCTCAGGGGTGGAGAATGCCATCAAAGCCAATTCATCAGAAGTTGACTCATCTTCACCCATGAAACTCCAATCAAAACCCATGCCATCAATAGCAACCATTGCTTTTGGCTCTGCAACTTCAACAACCTTACTCTTGCTTTCAAAGCTTCCTTTCTTCTCAAAGCTTCCTTTATTCCTGTTGTCAAACCCTCTACCCTTGTCATCCTGCTTCTTAGGTCTTCTACACTCTCTAGAGTAGTGACCTTTCATGTGGCAGTTGTAACACTCCACCTTTGACTTATCATAGCCAGCAGGCTCATTTCCATCTATCAGAATCTTCTTGCCAGTCCTCATCATCAACTTCTTGGCTCTAATGCTTAAAAGTGAAAGTTGCCACTTTATGTCCATTTCTTCAAGATCATCAGGATGAATCTCTTGAAGGTCTTCAAATGATAATACGGACCCATTGTGCTGAGATGTAAGAAAAGCACACCCAATTGTTTCATCTAATATGGATTTGGTACTACCAGAAGTACTAGCAGTACCAAAGGTTGTATTAGCAGTACCTTCTTCTCTGCTACCTTGTTCTTCATTATCAACCTTTGAGATGCTTGGGGATGAAACAAAAGCCATATTTCCAGAACTTGACCCAGTAGTCTTCTTTACTTCATGCTCTACTATTTTGAAATTGTTGTAGAGATCATTGAGACTCATCTGGTCAATATCTGACTTGTTCTTCCATACAATGACATGCATAGACCATTCTGAAGGTAAACTCCTAAGAAATTTAGAGTTTAGGTCTTCTTGAGTTATCATCACTTCATGGATGGCTAACTGACTTGCAAGCTTCTGAAGTCTATTGAACATACTGTCCAAAGACTCATTGGTTGTGGCTGTGAAGTTCTCAAATTGTTGTTTGAGAAGTGTTTTCTGTGTTTTCTTGGTAGCATCATTACCACCAAACCTAGCCACAATTGCTTCAAAAAGGGTTTTGGCATCTTTGTATTTGTTAAAGATCAGAAGTTGATCATTTGGAATAGTCATCAGTAACATACTCCTTGCCTTTAGATCATTTCTCTTCTGAACTTTTTCATCTGCATTTGATGGTTGTTCTTGTATTCTTGTTACAAGAGCATCATTTACTGTTGTAGTGGTGATTTGGGGTTTAAATGAATTGCCTTGTTCAATTATCTCCCAAAGTGCATAGTCCTGCACTTGAAAGTATTGTTCAACCCTTAGTCTCCACATTTCAAACTCGTTTTGCTTGAGTAATGGAAGTTTAGCTGCAACATTGGTTTGAATATGTTCAACATCCATTTTTCTTTTAAATTAGTAAATATCAAGCCTAGCTCTGATACCACTTGTGGAACGTTTGTTGTTCGAAGTTCAAACACTTGGGATATGAATCTTAGTAATGTGTTTGAGAGATATTTATGTATTGAATGTTTTTAGCATGCGGAATCTACTACAACACACTTTAAAAGAACACAAGGTGGTGAGTTTAAGTAAATGTGTGAATGCAATGAACAAATAACACAACTTTTGGTTAACACAAAACGATTCAATATTATTGATGAAATAATACGGATGATCTAAATATCACCAGGATTACAAAGTAATCTTGAATCTTTGATTGTATAAAGGATTTGTGATTCGAAGTAACTAAGTTACTTGAGAGATAGTTTGGTTTGTGGTTATTGGTTGTGAAAGATGCATGCATGAAGAAGTGACTAAGATATCCTTTTATAAGATAAGGATATCTTATTACATGTTGTCAAGTAGATGAATATAATACTATACTTTGACTATATTGGCGCCTACAATTAAATACAACTACCCATGTACACTCTGATATATTCTTCTGTCACCACAGAAGACTATTCTACTTCTACATAACGTATAACAATGTACAAAGACTAATAATTCAACTAAATATCTATTACAAAATATCTAATCGACTTGACATAAGCTTGGCAGGCTCTTCATTAGCTAGCAGTACCTTCTACCCAGAAGGTACTGGTAGAACATCTTCGTACATAACAAAATCAACTAGCAGGCTCTTCATCGACTTGGCAGGCTCTTTGACTTTGATCATTTTATTCCCAACACTATATTTGAGAAAAATAGGAATTGGCAAATCACCTATTACATGAGGGCTAAAAACACCCATCAGTAACCCTGATGGGACACCGCCGTTTTACGGTAATCTGTTAACGTTTTGCGTGTCATGAGGCTTAGGGCAATATAACTTTATGAATATATGAATGTTTCATATATATTAGGATACAGCTGTATTTAGTAACCACCACTCCACACTGATAGATTTCAGACACTAGATTAATATTTTCACTATGTGTTATAATTATGAATCATGTACTTGAACCTTAGTTGTTATCATATGTGACTTAATTGTGAATTCTAATAAAGACAGCCCAAAATGCTTGGTGTATCGTTACGTTTAAAAAGTTGACCCAACATTTTATTTCGAGCATATAACAACGTAGCTCATCTTCATTTATAACTTGAAACTTATGATTTTGGAGATCATACCTGATTTGCTTGTGGATTTTTATACAACACAACTTGTTATTTATTTCATGAAGAACTATTATTTACTTCGACAATCACTATACACCTTTTAAATTCATTGAAGGAAAGTTATTTTTCTATCAAACTCCACGAACTCACCAACCATTGTGTTGACTTTTTAAGCATGTTTATCTCAGGTAATTAACGGAGCAGGACAAGACACGGAGCGGGCATCTTATACTCTGATAAATAAAATGGTGTAAAATCAAACATGTCATTCTTTCCAAATTGCCATACTTTTGTGGGATTTACAAATCAGATATTTTCCTTTTATACCAAAACTATTCTTTCGAATGACATATAGCTTTCAAAGCGCCTATTTTGGACCGTTTTTCTGAAATTTTAACTCGATCCTCACCGTAACACCCTAATTACTTTTCCGCTGCCACTAAACAAATTAGGGGGTGTTACAGTAGAGCTTGCACTTTTTGAATTGATCCACTTTCCGTCATGACCGATTCGAGACACATTTACATCACTAGTTAGACTAGCTTGAAATTATTACCCGGCCTGGTCAAATCCACAGAAAGTTTCTCGAAATGGTACACTCTACTCAGATACGTCCTTTTCGAGACACGCTTACATCACCAGTTAGACCAGCTTGAAATTATTACCCGGCCAAGACGTATCCTTTCGATTGATGACAGTTCAAGTTTCGTCAATTCATTTGTCAAGACTGAGTCACGATCTCTTGCGATGCCAAATCCTTTTGGTTTCCACAAACCATTTGCTCCCCCTCAATATGTGCATTGATATACAAAAGAGTTTTTCACATATGGGAGAGCGTACATTATACGTTCCAAAACATCACATTTTATCAGATTTCATATTTAAATCACATTCTCTCCCCCGATCAAAAATTTCAAACCAATTGAGATTTGTGATCCCAAGTGATTTAAATAAGTTAGAAAAATGTGGGAGAAAATGTGACTGATTTAATGTTTTCTGATAATGGAGTATACAATACTCCCCCTCAAACCAAGAGAGAGTGTCACTGCTGATGTTGCACAATGTTTAGAAAAAGGTGTCAAAAAATTTGAACAAAGACTCTCCCCCTCAATTAATGACCCGTTTTCTATTTAAAGAGCTGTAGTCATTCAATTGAACGAGAAGTATTTGTGAAAATTTAAGTCCAATTTACCACATTGTGAGACATCAAAAACTCTCCTAAAGAATCATAGAACTGGAAAGTTTATGATATAAAGAAGATTTCTCTTCTTTTACACGAAATGATGCACTGAAGCGTACATTAGATCGGGAAACACATAGATATAAAGTAATCCATGCCCGGGTGAACATCACCCAGTTGGAGGAACAACCGTCTTTTTGGCGACGTGTTTTCCCCATTTTGAGGCGCGGGTTGCTATCTGAAATAATAGCAAGCCATTTAGACATGTTTTAACCATCCATTTTAACTTCTGCTCGAGCTTCATTTAAAGACCCGTGCCATTATTGAATGACATTTCTAAGTCCGTAAATGTTATCGATAAACAGAAGACATGCCTAGGTGAAACTATTTTTTTGGTATTTTCTATTTTTCAATTTTTATGGGTTTTTCTGGATTTACGTTTCTCTATTTACAATTTGCATGTTTTCTATATATCTATTTACAAATAGGTATAAGATATGAACAAAAAATATGAAGCAAATATATACAAGGATATGAACCAAAAACCATTACTCCTCAGCATCCTGAATCTTCTCCGCTTCCATCATTTGACTTGCTGAAGAGCAACGTGAGCACATTTAATCAGGGATTGATTCAGGCTTTTCACTCTCCCCTAATTAGTGCTCTCCCCCAATCTGACAACCTTTCTGATGAACACTTATAATAGAAAGAAGACTTTGGATGAACGCCCATAATATGAAGAAGTCTTTTGATAACCAAATGCATGCCGTCTTAAGTCTTCTAACACATAGCGGAGAATGTAGAGTAGACTGTAGACTCGACCTTCTTCAAGATTGCCCAATATGGAGGAACAGAATACCAACCATCTTCATCTCACCAAATGCCTTCCAGTAACCTTACATATAACCCATCAGCCCGCAGCATACACATGAGATGATAACACACAACAGAGAATGTAGAATAGACTGACGACTCGACCTTCTTTAGTCTTTAGTATAACACCAAAGTAACAAGTTGAACCACTGATCATCTATAGTATGTATCCATCCTTGGATATTAAGCCCTGATCACGTGAACCTGTTGTGCGTCCTTGATGTACACATTCTCTCTCCCCTGATGGTTACGATTAATCAGCCCATGACGTCAAAGTGAAACGTTAATACCAAGGTAACAAGTTGAACCACTGATCATCTCTGCTGTTATCAACACCGGAATAAATGATTAAGCCCGATCACGTAAACCTGTTGTGCGTCCTTGGTGTACACATTTCTCTCCCCTAATGGTTACGATTAATGGGAATCATCATCATGATGTATACATGTAGCCTAATGAAGTGTACATGAAGCATTGACTAGAAACCCTTTAATACTGATTGTACCAGCCCGTGAGAAGATGTCGATTAGCATTCCATGACCATGTTCTTCAACACCTTGATAGACGGAGGAAGATGTAGTGTTGGAGAAACATGGTTTGCACGACTCCTGAACTGACGTATTCAGGAGTCGTATGACCATTTCTCAATCATCAATCAACATGTAGAATAATATTCACCCTTTCCCCCCCCCCCCCTCAAAAATTGCATATGCCTGCCAACTGCAATTTTTGATGATTGAACTAGTGAATATGAATACCATCAACGGTAAGTAGCTCCACTTGACGGTTCTTGAAGACTGACATGTTCTTTATTCACCCTTCCCCCCCCCCCCCTCAAAAATTGCATATGCCTGTCAACTGCAATTTTTGGTTGAATAAGTGAATAAAAATATACTCCAATATGCGCTGATCTACTTGAAGACTGAATAAGAACGGAAAGAGCATAAAACTTGTTGATGAGAATGACCATAAATAAGAAGATTCCTCTTCTTTTGAAGATAAAGTGCACTCAAGCGTACACTTTTCTTTTCTTTGAAGAACGAGGCCTGAACTGATTTGAATAGACGTCATTTGATGAAGAACGAGGCCTGCACTGAAGTGTACAGACGTCATTATGATGAAGATCGAGGCCTGACCTGATGTGTTCAGACGTCATAATGATGAAGAATGAGGCCTGCACTGATGTGTACAGACGTCATTTCTCTCTTTTCTACTTCTCTCATCTAACTCGTTACCAACCCCATTATCATTCTATCGGCTTGATGTCGTGACCACTGATGGAGAAAAACCCAATATGATGAACTTGAGACTGAAGTAACATAACCCGAACTTGTGACTTAAACTTGTGCTAATGAGTGACAAAGAGCGGTGTAGAGACTACGTGCAACATTGAATCCGTAAGTACTCTATACTCTTCAACCAACCAACCATCGAGTATAAGACGTACATCACCTCTTGGATATCCACAACTTCGTGTGACACTGAGCACTACAACGTGACTCCTTAAAGTGATAGTTATTTTGTAATAGGGAGAAAGAAAAAATAACTAGATATCCAAGTCCTTGTCATTGTATTGAAAGCTCGAACAAGAATCTCGAAGAATCTTCATCCAACCTCCCCGATATCTTCAGATACTAAGTGCACGCACTCATGAAATTTCAATTCAGCCTCAAATAAATAATACTAAACAAACGCCATAGTCACATCTTGTCGATTAAATGCCCCGATCCAGCCATTTTTGATGTTATAGCTGAACTTTGATAATGGTTTTAACCCGATCATGGTCAAGAGCGCTTAGCCCATCATCACGGGATTTTACAAATCTATGGTTTAAACCGAGAAATAAGTTCTTTCGTGGGATTTTACAAAAACCAAGAAGAAACCGTGAGACAGTAACAGATTGAATGTGGCATGACTGATTTGATTTTGGTGAACTTCAGCTTGGGTTAAGAATATCTCGTGAGAATCGCAGATCACATCACAACTTTTAAAACCTTTGTCCAACTAACCAACCTCGTACACAAACAACTAGTTGTGACCACTTGATGAAGGAAACCCGATATACCCATATTGCAAATGAATTAGAATTACTCAAATTTGTTACCTAAGCTTGCATTGTTGTTGGAAGAACGGTGTTAAGTCTCTAAGTACGTAATGTTATCCTGACAAAGTATGAGACTTTCATCACCTCTTGCGATTATCCACAACGTCTTCTACGTGTGACACTGAGTACTACAATGTATCTCCTTTAAGTGATAGTTAACCAGGTCTTCAACCATCCACCCCGACTTCTGGAAACTAGATAACCCAAGTCTTCAACTTACCTCTTAAGCACGAGCAAGTTATCATTGAAATCATGCATCCAACCATCCCCGATTTCAAGATAAAAATAGGTAGACTCTTTCGTGAAATCCAACTTCACCCTCAAGCAAGGGATGCCAAATTAACTTCGTAATCATTTTGTGCGGTTGAATAGTCAAAGGGAGAAGAAACATGCGCTAATTCTTAGCAGTGCCCATGACTCATAGTCAGTCCAATCAAACATAGCTGTTTGACCCAGCTGCTTGGATGATATCAGGTGCAGTGCATGGAATAGTTGTCGTACTGTGTACAGGATTTTACAGTTCTTGAGATTTAACCGATAAATGAATTCAAGAACAAACTGCACAACAGTAAGTATCAAACCGCTGAAATCTTAAGCAATTTGCTAAGACCCAAACCATTGAAAGCTAAACCACTGAAACTGGGACCGCAAAGATTCAAACTGCTGGAGACTGAACCACTGAATCTTGAACCGCTACGATCTGGCCTGCTGTAACCGGCACCGCTGGAGACTGAACCGATACGATCTGACCCGCTGTAACCGGAACCGCTAAGATTCACACCGCTGGAGATGGAACCGCTAGGAAATTCGCGCTAATTCTCCCCCTCAAAAAGGGCATGAAATGACCTTTTTGCCAAAGCTGAGAGTCCGTGATGTTTGTGAATTTGTCAGGCACAATACATGGAATGAGACAAATAAAACTACTGCAAAGAAGATGGTGATTAAGACTCTTTTGTAGTAACCCCTTGCTTGTCTCCTCATCAATGGTTTAGCAGATTAATAAGTTCCCTGAAGCTCACAATGTGCCAATACCGCTTGATGAAATATGTTTAACTTTAGAATGTGTAAAAGGTTAAAACACGTCTCTGAACAAATCACCTCCTGTCTTTAAGTCTGACCACTTTTGAGAAGATCTTGTACTGCAATCCCATTAGAAACTTGAGAAACAACAGTCACTTGATAAAGCTTGATAAAGGTCAAGTCCGCGACTTATACTTGCACTAATTTTGTGATTTAGAACCTATATTGAGCACAACAACGTAACTCCTTTAAATATAGGTAGTGATATATACCCAACCTTCCATCCTTTATTGTATATATCCACTTCTTGAACATCTAAGTCTAATCACCCTAAATACGCTCGAGCAAGGGTCATCAAACATCGTGCATTCATCCACCCCGAGATGTTTAAGACACTAAGTACACCAACCTGTGAATTAACAAACAAACCAAGTTACCATAATTTCCCAATTCCCGCCGATCTCGTAGCACAAACTTATCCCAAAAACAGCATAGTCAAACCCCGTAAGTTTTATTATGTCTAACTCCTAGTCCAGCCTACTTGTCCAAAATTAATTTGACGGGATTTTACAACTCTTGAGATTTAAACCGAGAAATCAAATCTTTCGGGGGATTTTCTAAAATCTACTAGAGAAACCGAGAAATCAACACGAATACCAAAGAGTGACGTGCAATACCAATCTTCGAAATTCAAGTCACAGAAGTCAAATCACAACTTGATCAAATCGCAACAAGTCAAGTCACCAATTGTCAATTTGCAACAAGTCAGATTGCAATCAACCAAATCACAATTAGTCAAATCGCAAGTGTCAACTCGCAACGTCATATTGCAACTGGTCAAATCGCAATCAGTCAAGTCGCAACAAGTCAAGTAGCAGCTTGTCAATTTGCAATTAACCAAATAGCAATTTGTCAACTATAACTCATATTGCAAAGATTATATTGCAGGCTCACTCAAATCGTAGGCATCAATAGGACAGTGCTGCCACATCCACAACTCTGGAATCAAGTTGATATTCATATACCCAAATGCTAGTCGTGATGTGTGAATGCTCATGAAATTTGAAACACCAAATTACCACATTATGTCACCAAATAACAAACCAAATATTCATTTGCCAAGAACCCAAAGTCCAAACCATATTCCAGGTCCATCAATATAAGCCCATTTAACCTCATTAACAATACCGATCCAAATCCATTGCATTGCCCTAATCATCGGGTATTAATAAGAGTACCCTAACCCTAATCTTAAACAAATCCGCCCCTCTTTTCATTATTTCACTCAGCCACACAAACACAATCCCAAATCCCACAATCTCAGATCAATCGATCCATAAAAAATATGAAGCTCCCTTATATCTCCTAAATCAAACCCAGTTATGCACAACACACTTCATCCTTACTTGCTGCTCACTCCCGGTCAGGACTTAATTTTGAGTGCTTCAAGATCCTACAAGGGTCTCGGGTATGTATACGTGTATTGTGTTTTTGTTTTTCATTGAACGAATCAGAGAGTGATAATAACATAATTGTTATTAGTCATTCTTTATGTTCGAATAAAAGGAAGATATGCTTCAAAATATAGATCGATGATGGTTTATTCTTTTCGTGAAATTGACCTTCACGGTCTGATATTTCTGATAAAGATACGAAAGAAAGGCTGAGATCTTGATGATTGATTGTATCTGTGATATCACAATATGAACCGAATAACAAAAAAAAACGTGTATAACGCATATGTTATACATCGTTCTTAAACATTCAAACATTAATAAAGAAGGTTAAGCCTTTTTCATTTTTATTGTCGAAGGTATGATGTAGTTAGATAGTGATGAGGATGGGGCTGTGAAGTGTTGGATTTGTTGTTGGAGATGTCATTTTAGTTTTATGAAGTTTTCTTGGATCGATGATGTTGTAGACTGAGGTTCAAAGAGTCTGTGGTTAAGTTTGGTTTAGTGGTCATAGTAGTCAATTCTTCATCATCATCATTCTATTCTTTCATTTTGACATTCGATAACACGTTGACCAATATTGACCGTTTGACCGTTGGCTGGTTTGACTGAGTGACAGACAAAACGCATGGTCTGCTTAAACTAGCAGCATAACCTTTCTTTTAGTTTGATGATTTGACTTGAGTAGACAAAACGCTACACACAAAACGCTACACGTTCTGAGACAAAACGCCATACCAATCTTTCAACAAGTCGCAACTTTGTAATTAGACAAAACGCTAACTACAAAAAGCTAGCCACACAAAACGCATACAAGCAGACAAGACTGTCACTATCACGAAAGTACAGCTGTCACAATTCCAGTTTTGTGACAAGTCGCCAATTTGCAAAAACACAAAACGCTCACAATTCCAGTTTTGAGACAAGTCGCCAATTTGCAACAACACAAAACGCTCACAATTCCAGTTTTGAGACAAGTCGCAAATTTGCAAAAACACAAAACGCATCAGCCAAGTCACTATCACCACTTTTGTTTTCATTCCCATTTTGGCTAAACTCCAAGCAACAAGTCAAAAGCACAACTCACTTTTTCTTTTGCATTACAAAACGCAACTAAGAATACCACTTTTAACTTCAAACAAGTCACTAAAAACAACAATTGATTCATGACATGAAGTTCGATCCAAAGGTAAAAACCGAGAAGATATACGACCTGGACTTTTGTAGATCCAACCACCTTGACATTATATTCGAACTCACCTTGACATTAGTTTGAAGTTAAAAAAACAACTAAAACAAAGACCACATATGGACAGCAGCAACAATGATATATGACCTGGACATTTGTTAGCCACAATTGCTAAAGTCACAAGAATAACACACATATGGACTTATGATATTCATTCAAGCCCAGTGACAAACAAAAATGTTTCTTTCATGAAGACCACACAACACAGTTTAAGAAACATGGTTCGAACAAACAAAATATTTCATTCACTAAAATGTTTCTTTCATGACAAACAAAATGATATGTTTAACAAAAATATTTCAGTGACACCATATGAGCAAACTGTTTAAGCAACATGGTTCGAATCCAAACAATAAAACTGACACACAATCAAGTCAATCGAACCTAACCTGGCTCTGATACCAATTGTAAGATCTAACCTTTTGATTGTGTGGATCTATTCGGGTGGTCTTGGATCTTGAAAGATCAAGAAACCCATTGTTAAGAGTTAGATAGATGAGATGAACTAGAGAGAGAGAGTTGGGAAAACTTGAAACCAATTAGATTGGTGTATGAAATGTGACAAGAGTTCCAACCCCTCCCTTGTGAGGGAAGGGTCTTTATATAGTTACTAATATTGAGCCCCTAGTGGGCTGTGGAGTGAGCTGACAGTGGGGAAAGCCCCGACCCACTCCACAAATATAAATACGACTAATACTATTAATACTAATACTAATATTACTAAGCTAATATAAATAAGCCTACGAGCTATGTAAATGCTAAATAGATACTCGGGGTGACCGAGCCTTCATCTGAATATTTATATTCCTAACAGATATTGATCTATCAGGGATCAAGGAAATAATGGGTTTCCTCATGATGGCCTCTCCAATCAAGAGTCCTGAGAATGTGAGGTTTTGTCAAGAACTGAAAAGAAAAATCCGAGAGCACCCTGACCAACATGAGCTGCAGTCAAAGAAGTCTAAGCTTGAAGCCCTTGGTATTAAGTTGAACTGAGGAATCTGACTAAATACCAACACTGCCTTTTTGTACTTAGTTTTGATAGGACTTGTAATGATATTAATAAGATGATGTTTTTTATTATTTCAATGTCCTTAGTTACATTCTAGTACATTCAGTATGAGTAGAAGTCATTAGCTCACTCATTACTGATCAAAACACTTAAGAATAATTTATATCCAAATAGGGGGAGATTGTTGGGTCCGTCAGTACCCAAGAATACTTAAAACAGGATTTGGACACAAATTAACTAAGTGTTAACTTAAACCGAGAACAATTCAAGTCACTGAGTGAACAGTCACTCAGTGAGTCATCTTCAGGATGCTTAAGGCGAATTCAAGAAGAAGGATTCACTCTCAGGAAGGCGGTACTCCCTGAGTAGGACTTAAGCCAAAGAAGAAGATGATGGTTCAGTGAGTGTTGTACAAGAACTCACTGAACCCCAGTCTCCTCAACAACAATGAAGTGATTAAAGACTGAAGAACTAAATGCCTGAAAGAAAGGCGGGAAGATCTGGGAAGAGTTTAAGATAAGATCAAATCTTATCTTGTCAGGAAGAAACCTTCCCTAAAACGGCTAAAAGTCATGGAGTGTCAGACCAAACACTCCTAAAGACTTTATAGTCCATTCCCATTGGTTTTTGGAAATGACAATTACTGTTGTAATTATCAGACACGCTAGCTACAACAAGTTGTAGTATTTTAATCACTTTTACTCTTTTATACTTGTGTATAAATAGGTTCAAAAGGAGAGAAGTTGAGTGTGTTTTGTACATTGAAAGCTTAGACTTTTACAAAGCAACTTCTCTCCTACAAAGAGTAACCAGTCCCTGAGATAGCTCAGTGAGGCATATTGTTACCACTCAAAGCAAAGCTTGAGTTTAGATAGGAGACACCACCATACCTTGTCTATTCGATCCCATGTGTTTGTTCCGCAAAACACTTGGGTAATAGATTCTTTGATTCATTTCTAATAAGAATTTAAACGTTGAAAAATACTTGTGTGTTTTTACTTTTACGTTTTCATTAATCTGTTAGAATTAATCATAACATTGTATTAGTCATAAACACGAATAGATTAACTTTCTAGTTAACTCTAAGCGTGTTAAGGGAACAACAATTAAGACTACCAATATTCTACCGCTAGTGTTAAGATTACCAGTTCCTACTGCTAGTATAAGCTTGTTCCTGCTGGTAAGCTTATAACCACTTATTCCTAATATTATGGAAACTATTATGGTATAATTAATGGGCCGTTAATTATACATAATTCCATGGGCTAGGGTTTTAGTAAACTCTATTATTAATAGAGGTCATATCATAACTGCATGTATATACAGAATAGAACATACAAACCCTAAAAACTTGAATACGATTTGGTTCTTGATTTGTGCCTAAAACAAGAACATCACTTGGTCTTATCCCATAGAGGTATTCGTGTAACCCAGGCATAGGGTCGAATAGTTTCTATTGGAAAGTGATTACACGATTTTAAGTGAATATCCGGTACCTTGATTATTGATTATCTTTACCCTGATCTTGGAACAACACACAATACAACCAACAATCAATAGAAACTATTCTAGTGATAATCAATGGCTGCTGCTATGAGGCATATGGCTGCTAACTTTTCCAAACTGGAAAAGTTTAAAGGTGTTGATTTCAGAAGATGGCAAAAGAAGATGCAATTCTTGTTGTCAAGCATGAATGTGGTGTATGTTCTGACCACAACCATTCCTGAAGATCATGGGGATGATGCTACTATGGAACAGATGATGAGCAAAAGCAAATGGGAGAATGATGACTATGTCTGCAGAGGATTAATCCTCAATTGTATGTCTGATACTCTCTTTGACATTTATCAGAATGTTGAATCTTCTCAAGAACTGTGGGATTCCTTGGAAGCCAAATATATGGCTGAGGATGCATCAAGTAAGAAGTTCCTTGTAAGTAATTTTAACAATTACAAAATGGTCGATTCTAGACCTGTCATGGAACAATACAATGAACTTCTTAGTATACTTGGTCGATTCACACAACACAAGATGAACATGGATGAGGCTATTTCAGTCTCTTGTATCATCGATAAACTACCTCCTTCTTGGAAAGATTTCAAGCATATGCTAAAGCATAAGAAGGAGGAATTAACTCTTGTTGAGTTGGGCAGTCATTTGCGCATTGAGGAATCACTCAAAGCACATGAAAGTGACAAGACAAAGAGCAGCACTATTGCTGGTACATCAGTTGTCAATATGGTGGAGCATAACAACTCCACCAGGTTCAATGATAACAAGGGCAAACGTAAGCATCAGGATAACTCCAAAACTGATCCTAACAAGAAGTCTAAAGCTACTTGTTGGAAGTGTGGTAAAACTGGACACTTCAGAAAGGATTGTAAAGGTGTTAAGATTGGCAATAAAACCAATGGATCAGGCACGAGTGGATCTGGGAATGGTAATACCAATTCCCTGAAAGGTCAGAATATATTTGATAAGTCTTTTGAGATTTATTATGTTACATATATATCTGATGTGTACTTTGTGCAGGATGATGATGTTGCGTGGTGGGTTGACTCTGGAGCAACAATTCATGTATGTAAAGATAGAAGCTGGTTCAAGACCTACGAGTCAATGAATGATGGTTCTATTCTTCATATTTGAAATGAGTCAACAGCCCTGGTGCATGGAAGAGGATGTGTTGATTTAAAGTTTAGTTCTGGAAAGATTGTTTCTTTGTTTAATGTTTTACATGTTCCTGTTATTAGGAAGAACTTGGTTTCTAGTAGTGTTTTGAATAATTGTGGTTATAAACAAGTGATTGAATCTGATAAGTTTGTGTTATCTAAACATGGTGTGTTTATTGGTTTTGGTTATCTATGTAATCAAATGTTCAGACTTAATATTGTTCATGATATGATTTATTCTGCTTTTATGTCGACTTCTAGTTTGTATGATTCAACCCTTTGGCATGCTAGACTTGGCCATGTACACTTTAAAAGAATGCAAGATATGTCTAAGGATGGGTTAATCCCAGCATTTGACATGGACACTGAAAAGTGTAAAACTTGTATGATGAACAAAATAACTAAGAAACCTTTTCAAAGTGTAAAACGTGAAACTAAAGTGTTGGAACTGATTCATAGTGATTTATGTGATTTGCATGCTACTCCCTCTTTGGGGAATAAGAAATACTTTGTGACTTTTATTGATGATGCTTCTAGGTATTGTTATGTTTATCTATTACATACTAAGGATGAAGCATTAGATAAATTTAAAGTATTTAAAACTGAGGTTGAATTGCAACAAGAGTCCTTGATCAAGAGATTAAGGACTGATAGGGGAGGTGAGTACATGGATACTCTGTATTTTCAGTCTGTTGGTATAATCCATGAAACGATTGCTCCCTATGCTCCTCAGCAAAATGGTATTTCTGATAGGAAAAACAGGGTGCTGAAGGAGATGGTTAATTCCATGTTGTCCTATTCTGGGCTGAGTCAAGGGTTCTAGGGTGAAGCTATGTTGACAGCTTGTTATTTATTAAATAGGGTTCCCAATAAAAGGAACAAGATAACCCCTTATGAACTCTGGACTAAAAGAAAACCCAACCTGAACTTTCTCAGGGTTTGGGGTTGTAGGGCTGTTGTAAGACTCCCTGATCCAAAGCTAAAGACTTTGGGTGAAAGAGGCATTGAATGCATCTTTGTTGGATATGCTGAGCATTCCAAAGCATATAGGTTCTATGTTATTGAACCTAATGAATCTGTTTCAATTAACTCAATAACTGAATCAAGGGATGCAATTTTTGATAAGGATAGATTCTCATCAGTCCCTAGACCAAGTCAGAGGATTCCTAATGAAACTAATGATATTGGTGTATCAGAGGTCTCTGATGAGGTCCCTGATGAGGTTGTGGTTCAAAAACCTGAACCTAAGCTCAGAAAGAGCAATAGGGTCAGGACTCCAAAGTCATTTGGACCTGAGTTTCAATTATATTTAATTGAAGGAACAAGGGATGAGGTCTCTGACCAATACTCCTATTACTTCATTGTTGAGGATGATCCCAAAACATTTGATGAAGCAATGAAGTCCCAGGATGTTGCTTTCTGGAAAGAAGCAATAAATGATGAAATGGATTCCATCATGGGCTACAACACTTGGGTGTTAGCTGATCTACCACCTGGTTGCAAACCTTTGGGTTGCAAATGGATTTTCAAAAGGAAAATGAAGGTAGATGGAACTATTGAAAAGTTCAAGGCTAGACTAGTCATTCAAGGCTTTAAACAAAAGTCAGGGATAGACTATTTTGATACTTATGCCCCTGTGGCTCGTATCAGTACCATAAGATTGCTAATTGCTTTGGCATCAATTCACAATCTGATTATTCATCAGATGGATGTGAAGACAGCTTTCTTGAATGGTGAATTGGATGAGGAGGTTTATATGAACCAACCTCAGGGCTTCATCATGCCTGGCAATGAAAACAAGGTGTGTAAACTGATTAAGTCATTATATGGACTAAAGCAGGCACCTAAGCAATGGCATCAAAAATTTGATGAAGTGGTTTTGTCTAGTGGTTATTTACTTAACCAGTCTGACAAATGTGTATATAGCAAACTTGATGAATCTGGTAAAGGAGTCATCATTTGCCTATATATTGATGACATGCTGATCTTTGGCACTGACCAAACTCAGGTTGACTTGACAAAGGAATTTTTGTCATCAAGGTTCTCCATGAAGGATATGGGGGAGGCTGATGTTATCCTTGGTATAAGGATTAAACATGAAAGTAACAAGATTTCTATCTCTCAGTCTCATTACATTGAGAAGGTGTTGAGGAAATTTAATTACTTTGATTGTACTCCAGTGAGTACTCCTATGGATACAAGTGAGAAGCTCATGCCTAATACTGGAAAAGCTGTATCTCAACTTGAGTATTCTAGGGTGATTGGCTGCCTAATGTATGCCATGACTTGTACAAGACCTAATATAGCATTTGCTGTGGGAAAATTGAGCAAGTATACTAGTAATCCTAGTGCTCATCATTGGCAAGCAATTCAGAGGGTACTGAAGTATTTGAAGAGAACTATGGATTATAGTCTCTCATATACTGGTTATCCTTCAGTGTTAGAAGGATACACTGATGCAAGTTAGATCAGTAACACTGAAGACAATTCGTCTACAAGTGGCTGGGTATTCCTACTTGGTGGAGGTGCAATTTCTTGGGCATCCAAGAAGCAAACTTGCATCACCAGTTCTACTATGGAATCTGAATTTGTGGCTTTAGCTGCTGCAGGTAAAGAAGCTGAATGATTGAAAAACTTGCTTCTTGAGATCCCATTGTGGCCTAAACCTATAGCACCTATTTCTATCCATTGTGATAGTGCTGCTACATTGGCAAAGGCTTATAGCCAAATGTACAATGGGAAGTCTAGACACTTAGGTGTCAGGCATAGCATGATTCGTGAGCTTATCATGAATGGGGTGGTATCTATTGAGTTTGTTAGATCTCAACAAAACTTAGCTGATCACTTGACGAAGGGTTTGGCTAGAGACTTGGTTTTAAAGTCTGCTAAAGGGATGGGTTTGAAGTCTAACTTAGTCACTGAATGCTAAGACACCCAACTCCCTCCTGAGGAAACTTGGGAGTTGAGTTTAATGTGGAAAGCTGAACATTTAGTGGACTGGAGCACATGTTTTATTATCATCACAAGGTTGTGCTCAGAACCTGCTGAAAAGGAGGATGAAGTCTTTACTTCTCAATGGTTATTTTCTTAGAAAAAGTGCTAAGCAGGAGCATGAATAAAGAGGAACCACCTATGTAAATGTTGAAGTTTTGCCGCTTCAGGAAGCTTTGGACTTTTAGCTTTTACAACATTTATGAATTGGATATGGACATATGGCTTGTATAGTGTCAGGAGTATTTAAGTGTTTGAAAACTTGTGTGTATTTTATCTTCAGGTATTCAAATGGGTTGAAGGGTTCAATTCTTAGAACACCCTGATTCTCGAATATTTGAACGTGTAATGTACTAAGATGAGAATTCAATCTTCAAGATATTTTCATTTATGCACATGTTTGTTTTATGTTTATTTTTCATGCAAAGTAAGTGAACTAAATTTGGGGAGGATTGTTGGAAAATTTAGTGCACTTGAGGGATGAGTTCACACCTGGTAATGGGTTTGGAGGTACGTAGTGTACACCCATTAGGTCCCTGAACACCCTGACTCAATAGTGGTTATGCAGAGTTTCTACTAGTAGTAATGATTCTACTGCTAGTAGTAATGATTCTACTGCTAGTATTAAGACTACCAGTATTCTACTGCTAGTGTTAAGATTACCAGTTCCTACTGCTGGTAAGCTTGTTCCTGCTGGTAAGCTTATAACCACTTATTCCTAATATTATGGAAATTATTATGGTATAATTAATGGGCCATTAATTATACATACTTCCATGGGCTAGGGTTTGAGTAAACTCTATTATTAATAGAGGTCGTATCATAACTGCATGTATATACAGAATAGAACATACAAACCCTAAACACTTGAATACGATTTGGTTCTTGATTTGTGCCTAAAACAAGAACATCACTTGGTCTTATCCCATAGAGATATTCGTGTAACCCATGCATAGGGTCGAATAGTTTCTATTGGAAAGTGATTACACGATTTCAAGTGAATATCCGGTACCTTGATTATTGATTATCTTTACCCTGATCTGGGAACAACACACAATACAACCAACAATAAATACCATCCTAAAAGTATGAAACCATTAGAATCCCTAACAATAATC